>QTSX02006639.1:0-112906 GCA_014839935.2 Entomophthora muscae | reverse complement strand
AAGTATTTCCATGTATCAAATTGCACTCTATACCAAATTATTAATGACAAACATATTCCATACATCCCACTTCCACAAAGAGTTAATACCATCCTCAGAGGCAACTGTGGTAAGTTCAACTCCCTGGTACTTGACATGGTGCAATACACCATCTAGAAAATACCATCTAGAAAGACGCCATCTAGAAAAAAATTTGCAATAGAGTCAGGATTTACATTGGCAAAAATTTAAAAAAATTATTAAATAGTTATTTTTACATATTAGTTTCAAATACGCCATCCAGAAAAACGGCATCAAGAAAACACTATCACAAATTAAAATAAAAAGAGTTTTATCCAAATAAGATTTTTTAAGTATAAAAACACTTAATAAATACCCTAAAATACACCATCTGGAAACGCAGCATCTAGAAAGACAGCATCTGGAATCAGATAATAAATTGTACATTTATGTGATAAATCCAAACCTTTTCCTTACTAACTGGGAATAAAGTATGATATTAATTTATGACCACATATAATAAATCAACTCAAATTAACTCACCTTTGATAGTATTATCTCCCTGTAAGAACAGTTATTAAAAACCACTTTTAATATACTGATTTTATTTCTTATCATAAAAGGATCTTTAATATTTGGGTTTTAACTTTAAAATATTTCATTAGTGATTTTATATATGCAAGGGTAGTGACTCTATTAACTGGAACTGCAACAATCAGGTTAAGGACAGTGTAACTAAGACCACCTCATCACTTGAAGGTTGGTACAAACAATTTTCCTGCCTGATTAAGATAAAGAAGCCCAGATTCATTGTGATTATCAACAAGCTGAAGATCTGGCAAATTGGGCAAGTGCCTAAAGTTGAAGTGTGGAGATTGGAATCTCCAAATTGATGGATTTTTGATCTCTGTTTTTTTTCAATAAAAATTTTTCCCAAAAAATTAATATTTTTCTTAAATTTGACTTTTTTAAAATGTTTTTACTAGTAGCTAAAATCAAAAAACCAAGTTCAAAGTGCCCAGATTGATGCAATTTTAAACACCTTAATTTAATTTGTCTTTTAAAATAGGAAGTATTTACCCCTTTTAATAGAGGGGAAAAAATTGAAAGTGCAAAAAATGAAGTGTAAAAAAATCCTCAATTCAATATTTGATACATCAAAATTAAAAATAATTCTATATGTAAAAAAAGAAATCAAGAGCCAAAAAAAGCTTTTTTAACTTTAGGCATTTTTTTAATTTTTTTCAAATATTAATATAAAGTACTATTATAAGCCCTTTCTTTTTAAAAAATAAAATTTTGTCTCATAAAAATTTATTTAAAAATTTAAATATAGTTTCTTAATGGGTGCTGAAATTGAAAAGTAGTCAAATCAAAATCCAAAAAGGTACCAAAAAACTAGGACCACTTAATATTAAATTTTTGCAAAACATTAATATTTTATTTATTATGTTTTATTAAGTCTCAAAAATCAAAAGTGAGGAAATCAAAATTTAACTTTTTAGATTGAGTCACACTTTTTATAAGCTTATGAAATTTTAAATAATTAATAAAAACTTTTGAAATTCCTCATGCAGATTTTTTAAGACCTGATATTTAAATATTATAAAAATAAATGAAGTTCTTTGGGTAGATTTTTATTTTATTTTATTGCAATAAAAATGAATTGGTGTATTTTGGAGGCAATTTCAAAAAATATTAAATTAATATAATATTGTACTATGTTTCCCTATGTTATTTCAGGGGACAAATTGAAGTGCCCAAATCAAAAAGCCTAAACCAAAGTGCAATAAGCTCTTGGTTTTTTTGAAGGTTTCTCTTTTGATTTTTCTCCTTTTACACCTCTCATTCCTCCTCAAAAAAAAGTTTGCTTGGCCTTTTGGCTGCGCCGGGGGCCAAAAAACTTTTAAAAAATTTCTGTGTTGTCAAGAGGGCAGATTATATAAAATCTGATACCAATTAGAAAAAACTTTCTTTTCTCTTCTCTTCTCCCTTTCTCTTCTTTTCTTTTCTCTTTACATTCTAACCCTTGATTATCTTCTATTATCCTCTCTCCATTATTACCCTCAATTAAATTCTACTATATCTTTTTACTATATGTATTATAGTAAAATAAGATGTATAAAATGTTTCTTTTTGATATACAAATTTGAACTATCTATATCAATTTAGTGTAAGTACAGTATTTTTAACATAAAAATATTCAAGCCTTCATTTTATGATATGTAAGTGACAGATTCTTGATACTTTTGAATATTATGACTTATAAATAAGATATAAGACTATATCTTTTATTAAGTATAAAATTGTATAGTATAGCTTTAATACAAAATTAATGTACTTTATATTAATTTAATGTTAGACTCCTATGATTTTTATCATTGAAATAAGATCACCAATAAACCAAAATACCTAAAATCATATGCTTGTATCTTGCAGGAAAAATCTTTTATTTTGCTTATACTGAAGTATTATTATAGCTTTACATAAGCTGAAAATTAAATTAACCTTTTTTATTAAGCTTATAGTTTATAAAGCATTTCTTTGTTTAGTTTCATATTTTATATTCAATTGAATACAGTTAATTATAAATTCTAGTATAATTTTGCTTTTTATTACCAAAATAAACTTTCTTTTAAAAACAGCAATTTAATAATCTTTTTTATCTAGAATATATTTTTTATTGCAGAAATAGATTCCCTGGGGTCTCTTTAGTCTAGAATAGATTTTAAAACATATAGTTATTATTATAACCTGTATTTTATTCTTCTAAAAAGTTAACCTCCAGAAAATCAATTTTTGCACTTTGATCTTTGATATTTTTGATTTTTGCACTTTTGATCTTAGGAACTTTGACCCAAGAAACTTGCCTGATATATCCATGGGGGCCAGCTTTACCCTCAGGCCATCATAAGAAAAGCTGTTTTATCCAAGCATGCAGATCAGCAGGTCAAGTTTTCAAGTGTTACTAAGGAGGTTTTGACCTATTACATCAGAGAAGGCCGCCTTACCCATCTTAAAGGCATTGCAAAGACTCTTGGAACTGAATCCTGATCAATTTATTCTTCCATTAAATTTTTTACTTCCAAACATTTCATTTTTACTTAATTTTTAGTACATAGATACAAACATAGGAGCAAATTTCAAAATGGAAATATCATAGTTTTGGGGTGTGTTGACTTTGGAGCTTTGTACACTAAAGTTGGTAATAGGTGATACCGCATTATTATTGCAGATTTGAAATCTTTGGGTTATTTGAGTCTAGTCATATGCCTTTCTTACTGTTTTTGAAATTTTTTGGGCTTTTATGATTTTTGGAGTTATCTGGCACAGTTCTGCCAGAAGTTTGAGATAGGGTTTATAGATGGTGTTTTAGGACACATTTTCTAGATGGTGTTTTTCTAGATGGTGTTAAGTAGATAGTGTTTTCTAGATGGAATCTTTCTAGATAGTTTATCCCACCCTTGACACTTTGTTGAGTACCAGGAGAGGGAGTGCCGCATATGCAAATCTATTATTATTTTCCGCTTAACTGATTTTAAGCTAATTTTTACTAGTAATTTAGGGGTTTAAAACAAAAAATGAGATTAAATTCACTTAAATTTGGCTATGTTTAATAAATTGGTTAGATCAAAGACCAATTTAAGGGGCAATTTATTAGTAAATTTACTAATAAAAGTGAATATCACCTGTGTTCAATACTCTAAAAGAAAAAGTAGCCAGTTTGACACTTTTAAAGCCAAATCTTAACTTTATTAATAAAAACACATCTGCTTTTATAAAATTTTATTATTTGGTATTATATATTTATTAATGTAAATTCAGAACCTAAAGGTAAAAATGCGGGATTGTCAAATTGTTTTTGCGTGAACTCATCAACTTAATGGATTACTTTTCATCCCAGAAAAACTTACTTTTTTATATAAAAGGATAAAAAGTATTTCAGTAAGTTGGTGAGTTCACGCAAAAACACTTTTTAAATCCTGCATTTTTACCTTTAGGTTCTGAATCTACAGTATTAGTGTCCATATTCATTGATTAAGATCCCAAGCATCACTATACTGGATTTAGTGGTATAGACATTAATCAAATACCCCACTTGTTTTAGATTCTGTCATTTCCAGGTTTGTGGATTAAGTGGTGCCACATAAATTAAGCCCAATTTATTAAGAGATTTAATATATAATTTATAAAAAAAAACAAAAAACAACTCCCCCTCTGTTTGACTCTATCCACTTGCCACACAATCAGTTTTTTATTTAACTAATCAAAGGCTCAGAATTAATGCTAAATTAATAAGTGATGCACTATGAGCGCCACTTGACACCTATCCACTTGACACTTTAACTTGGGGACTAGTACAGAGAGCTTCTTAACGTTGTAACCAACACTATGGTAAATAATTCACTCCCAGCTCCTCCCATAATAACTTAAACATTAATAAACACCTTCCCACTCATTTAATTTTTTAAACTTATGTTGTATTTTTTATTTATGAGCATATGAAACTGCCCTGCTTTTGGGTTAACTTTCAAACCTGTTTTAAATTTAAGCACGTTTTATATATAAAAAACATAGTAAATTTGATTTTTCTGCTTGACTCTGGAAAATTTGACAGTGAGAATTCAGCTTTTCCCAGCTGATTAACAGTGCCAAACTTGACACTTTACTATGTTTTGATTTTTTAACTCCCAATAAAAAAACACATATATATTTTTTGCAATTATAATCTACTACTCTTCCTGCTACTCCCCATATAATTTTTATATACTTTTTTGATTTTTAATTATACTTTTACATTGGTTTAGCACTAAGATGTTTTGATGAACCTAAGATCTTTGATGTGTAATCATAAATTCACTTATTTTCTATGTTTTAACCTTTATATCTATACTTTGAGTTTCTATTTTGCTTCTATTTACTTTTTTATGTTTTTTTCTTGATAAATAAAACTTTATTTGCATACTTTTATTTAACTTTTACTTTGTTTTACCTCTGTGTTTCATATCTTTCATACTTCTATTATTTACAATGCTAAACTCTTCTTTAGACAAAAGCAAACAAGAACAGCCAACAGCCCAAGCGCCAAGCCTCCAAGGGCTCCAAAGAGACTGCCTCCACTCCCAAGCGTGCCAAGAAGCCTGCAAAGGCAAAGTCTCCAACCCCATCTCCTCCCACTCCATCTCACCCTACTCCCCCCCTCCACCCTCATCTTCTACATCCCCTTCACCTTCCCCCCAAAAATTCTCCCCCAATAAATCTGATGGTGATCTTACCAACCACTCATTTTATCACTCAGAGGCCGACTCCAAGCCCACCAAGGAGCGGCATACCAAGAAGTCAAAGGCTACCAAGGATCCCACCTCTTCTTCTGGTAAGAAAAAGGAGGCATTCAAGCAGGCCTCAAAGAACCTTTTGCCTCCCCCTCCTGATGGCTCTTCCCCCCTCCCTCATCTGATCCCCAAGATGAGCCAGAGGAGTACTCCAAGAAGCTCAAAGCTTCTGGTCATGTGGCTTGGGATCCACTGGCCATCCACAATATCTGTAATGTAGACGGAGAGTTTAAAGTTCCCAAGCGCTTCCCCCGTTACTTCCCAATAATGTCCATAAAGGGCGGCCCTGGTTATGTTGCTGAAAACTACATCTTCAATTGCAACAACCAAAAGCGGCAGACCAAGAGCAAGCACTTTGTCTGTGAGGATAAGACTTGCGGGCCCCGGCTAAACACCAAGGGCTGGGAGCAAGTAACAGCAGAGAAGGGGGAGCACACTTGTGAGCCCCCCAATCATCTAATCACTCAGATGTTAAAATGGTACCTTGTTCAAGTAATACCCACATCCTCTCATCTCCGGGCTTCTGATCTGGCCATCAAGGCCCTTCAACACCTGCAGCCCAACAATCTCAAGTAGGTGCCCACCCAGGAGCAAATTGTTAAGTTCATCAGTGACAAGAGAATTGCTGCCAATCCCCCTCCTCCCAAGGCCTCAGATGTCCTCTCTGAGCTTACGCTCACCCATGAGCTCAAGCAGCTTCCAGGTGGGGAGCACTTCCTACTCCACAACAATGGGCCCGGCAAAAAAGACCACATAATTGGCTACGCCACTCAGCAGAACCTGCTGGAGTTAAAAAGGGCTTTAACCTGGCTAGTTGATGGTACCTTTGCCACTTGACCCTGGATGTTTAAACAGCTCTGGATGATCCATGCCCAGATTGACATCTGAATGATTCCACTCACTTTCTTCCTTCTCCCTGGGGCCACTGAGGCTGTTGACATGTGCGTTCTCAATCCTTTGCCAAGCACTTTCCCTCCTTCCTGACGGCAACAACAACAATGCCAAGAAGACCCCCCACACCTGCGCAAACCTCCTGCCACTGACAAGGACCAGGCCACCCTGGACTTGGAGGAAAAGGCAAGTCTGAGAGCTCTGGGGCCTCACATTTGCATCATGGACTTCAAACCTGCTCAGTTCAATGCATTTGAGCAGCTTTTCAGTAGAGAGGTGCAGGGGTAGCACTTTCACTTCCGCCAAGCAGTTGCTTGCAATGTGCAGACCCATGCTGAGCTTAGTAGGTTGAGCCAGAGGGACACTTTGGACACCTGCAAATTTGTGCTTGCACAATTTAGTGCTCTTGACTTTTTTAAAGCCAGAGCACACTGCACAGGGGTTTGAGGCTCTTGCAGAGGATCCTTACATAGCCAAGCATCTGGAGTTCAAGCCTTTCCTTGAGTACTTCAAGCCCAGTGGATTGGGAATCTCTTCATTCAGAGGCAAGGTAAGGCCCGCAATAAGCCCAGCTGTAACATGTACCAGACTGCTGTCAATGGGAGTTAAAGACCACTTTGGCTCTTGAGGCAAACCATAAGCATCTCAAGGCCAAACTTGGGCTTCACCTGAAGGTTAAAATTTTCTTTTCCCTTCTTAAACATGAGCAGGAGAAAACACCTCCAATCTTAGATATCTGGCCAACTGTGTCCCCCCAAGCCTACCACCAAATCTTTCTTCTTCACCAAGGCCATCCAGGGTGAAGCCAAATACAAGTACAAGGCTTTGAGATCAAGCAGCAGCTTGAGCTTATTGCCACTACCCACCTGGAAGGGGCTAAAATAAAGAATGGAAAGAAGGGTGAGGAATAAACTTGCTTGCTTGCTCAGTTATATGATTTTTACTTTTAACTTTTTAGCTTTAATTTTTACTTTTTAGTTTTGATCATTTAGTTTAAAGTTTTAATTTTATTTTGATTTAATTAGATAGTACTGATTATTTTATGTATATATGATAAGTTTGAGATGAATAGTTATTTGAAAGTGAATAAAATACCTTAATTTTTGTTAATTTTTAAATAAAACATAAAATATTCACAGCTGTACTTATATATAGTATATCAAATTAAATGATGTATTTCTTTATATTTTGCATAACTTTTATTGTTGTGTTTATGCTGTTTTTGTCTCATTGGAATTTTAGTTTTTATGGGACTAAAAAATATTTTTATAGTAAAGAGTGTAGATTACATGGTAAATTGAGAAAAAATTGCTTATTTCTCCTTATTCATATTAATTGGTACTGTAAATTCAGAACCTGAACGTAAAAATGCGGGATTGTCAAATCCTTGGTCAAAATTTTGAATCACTTTTGCAGGCAACTCAGCTGAGTGAAAAGTAAAATATTAAATAAAATTAACCATTTAATTTGACTTTTTTAGGTTTATTTAAATTGGCAAATTTTGAATATCTTGAGCAGATAACTCAACTAACAAAAGACAAAACCAAACAAACAAATGCGGGATACATGAATCAGAAATGAGGGATTCTAATGTAAAATTAGAGATTTCCTGTATTTCAGAAAAATCATAGACATCATGTAAAAACTTAACGAATCTGAAATTGCAGGATTGTCAAATCCAAGAACCAAGTTTCAAATCATAATTGAGAGGAATTTGAAATAAATATAATTTATGGGTGTCTCAAAAAGGATGCTAAAGGATCTAGAGTGGATTTATGTTGATTCTTTTAGGAAGCACAGGCATTCCCAAAATCACCCTATTCCAATTTAGGACGGCTAAAATTTAGATCATAATATTCACAAAATTAACATATATAACAATAAAATTGACTAAAATATACATTTCTCTTCTTGAGTTTAAAATTATAATAAAATTTTATTATGTCTTCTTTCAATAACAACCAAGTCAAAAAGCTGTTCCCTGGCCTTGAAAAATTAAGCAGGGCTACACTGGATCTACTAATAATGAAGCCTCTGTCTATGGCCACTCCCAACCCGCAGGCCCCTCTGCAAGCCCCACCCAGGAGTCTATTCTTTCTCCTGCGTCCTCAAGCATGGCCCTGTTTGCCCATCACGCACAGGCAGCTGCTAACCCAAATTCCGTATCAGCAATGGCATCCAGAATCAGCCATTTTAGCCATGGGGGCACCCAGAGAGCCCAGGACCCCAAAATAGCCAATCAGATGGCATTGACCAGTTCACAAGATAGACATATCCCTCCCCCAGCCAATCAGCCTGCAAGACGCAGAATAAAACTAATCACTCCAGAGATTGTTCTTGAAATGGTTGAAAAGCGAGGGAAGCTTATGTCCCTTGGGGAAATTGCGGCCGCAATGGGATTTGCAAAGTCCACTATGGCTGCAACCCTGCAAGCCCACACCAACTTTGGCCCCCCTACCAAGAAGACCCTGACTAGTGCCCATACTTCAACTGAAGACAACACAGCCCATCCCCTTATGATGGCTATTATGAAACGTGACCTGCAGATGCCCCTGGTCCAGGAACATCTCCAGTTGGACTCCACAGCATCTTCACCAACAAAAGCATGGTGAATTTGTGGATGCACAAAGTTATGGTTGCTGCTAGAATCTTGTCCAATCGAGTTCTCAGTGGCCCCAGTTTGATGGACACTGACCCCTACAATTCAACTATTATTAATTTTATCAAAGGAAGGGCAATGAGGGCCCTTAATGACGTAATTTTCCTGTTGTATGCTAAGATATCTTCAAGTATCAAAGACTTTGGATAATAGCGTATCCAGTCTGACGTTTTCAAGCACAGACCAATCTTGTATTGGTTTGTTGGGGTTTTATTTGCAGTTTCCCCATTGGGCGTTAATTATTATTTGGTAATATTGAACACCGCAGATGGGTATGCCTACCAGACAGAGCTCAAGGCCATGCTGGAGGAGTGGGCCACACAAAACACTGTGCACACAGTTGTACTGAGTGCAGAGATGGAGCAGCAGGAATGGGCAACCCAAGAAATCAAGGCTGCGGGGCATACCTGCTGGTCCTACCCCATCAACTACGCCAACATGCATCTTGCAGATGTATGTCTCTACAATTTTGGTTCCCCCCTCAGGCGCTTAAAGCCTGCCACCTACAACAAACTATGCACCCAAATTGATAAGGGGTATATGCTTTTCCCTTCCACGTCTGTCCAGGACTAATTTTATCTCATCATCTTCTATGCAAGTGGTAGTGATAAGTCCAGAAAGGACCCCTGTCTCCCCCCACGCCAGTCCATCCATTTTGTCAAGCCAGTATATGTGACAGAAGAAGAATTTGAGCAATTGAAGCAATCAGCTCTTGCTGCCCCTTCCCAGTCAACAAACCCTGCCTCCCTAACCCCCATCAAGCCACCTGCCTTCCAACCCTGACTCCCAAACCACCACCCATTCCCTCCCTACTATCTCTGATGCCGCCCCTCTCACAGGCGCAGATGAAGTCGACGTTCATTCTGCCCATTCCCTTCCCTTCCTGTCCTTTGATTAGTAAATAAATCTTTTCTTTGTGATAACTTATTAAAATTGATATCTCTTTTTCAATTCATAATTAATAATACTTTCTTTTTACATTATTGATATTTCCCATAATTAAAACAATGTTGTACATTTTATGAATAGCTTAAAATTATGAGCATACATATTTTTCATCATGATTAATAAATTAAAGACAATAAACGTAAATATTGGATTAAAATATTGCAATTAGACGTTAACTCTTAATATTTTGATATTATGTGCATAATTCAATGCATTTTGTTTAATAAAATTCATTTAAAACTTGGCCTTTTTCATTGTAGTTTATCAAAATGGACTGTGTTTATATTAGAGTGCCATTAACGCTTAGTACAAATATTAATACATAGTGCATTTTAAAGCCTGTATATTTACCTATTGGTAATAATTCTATAAACTTTTTAGTTGGATTTTGCGAGGTAATAATAATGTAACATGTTATAAATTGCAGTTTACTGTCATTGATTGGCTGATTTTCTTTGCTGTGGCAATTGTGCATTTTCTGATATTTCTGCACTAGTATCCAATTGGTTAGCTTGTTTTCCTATTGCCTGTACAATTGGATGTGAAGCCAACCAATTGGATACTAGTGCAGAAATATCAGAAAATGCACAATTGCCACAGCAAAAAAAATCAGCCAATTAATGACAGTAAACTGCAATTTATAACATGTTACATTATTATTACCTTGCAAAATCCAACTGATAAGTTTACAGATTATTACCAATAGGTAAATATACAGGCTGTAAAATGCACTATGTATTAATATTTGTACTAAGCGTTAATGGCTCTCTAATATAAACATAGTCAATTTATTTTAAATTGTAATGAAAAAGACCTAGTTTACACTGGATTAAAATAAACAAAATGCATTGAGTTATGCACATAATATCAAAATATCAAGAGTTGACGTCTAATTGCAATATTTTAATCCAATGTTTACATTTATTGTCCTTAATTTATTAATCATGATAAAATATGTATACATTGAAGATAGTACTATAAAAACCCTTTTTTGATGGAATTCAAACAATATGTCAAAAATCTATAACTTGATCAACAAATTAGAAGAACACCTGCAAAAGGTTGTTGAGATAGAAAGAAATATCAGGGAAATAGTGACAGGGAAGCTGGGTAACAAGGGCCAGCCACTAATCCAGTCAAAAGAAGATGCTCTGGATAAGTTGGGAAATATTATAGATGAAAAGAATAAAGAAAAATTACTTAATCTAGAGGGAAAAATTTCATCAAGTCTAAAGTTCAATAACACAGCCTACAATTTGTGTGAGTTCTGACAGGGGGCCAAAGAAAACAATAAGATCAAACCAATTGAAGGAACATAAATTCAGAAGGAAATCAACACCAATGAAGAGGAAACCAGCCAAATGGAAACAGATGAAAATGAAACACTAGCAAGAAGCAGAAGCGCTTCAAGAAATACAGAAGCTTTATCAAATAAAAAACAAGAAGAAGCACAAGTAGCAAGAAATATAAGAAAAATTAAGCCTAGAAAAATCAATGAGGTTCATCCAACGCTCATGAAATTTGCCAAAGTGGTGCCTGTTGTCACAAGTGATAAACCTTTATAAACTATGCTTATTGAAAAGCCCCAACTACAAGACTCAAACCCTAGCATCCCACAGGCTGCCAGCCCGCGGGGCCAGCCGCCTGGCTGCCTGCAGTTTTTTGGGCTTGAACCAGAGCAGGATTTGACTTCAGAAAATCCTTTGAAACTTGATGATTCCGATTCACCTACATTGATACCTCCCACGCTCAAGGTTCCTGTTAACGCAACCAATCAGCAGGCAGGTCCAGCCACAGATCCTGAAATAACTCAGGCCCATGCGGCAGGGGAAACAGAGAACTTTCCCATAGAACGCAGGCCACAAAGAGACAACCAATCCTGCAACCTGACTAGGGAATTTGAGTGTTCTCAGTTCAAGCCAGCCAATAGAATAACCCCCACAATTGATGCCACCAAAGACTGGGAAGACCTGGTAAGCAGGAAAACCTGGGCCAAGGAAATTTGTGAAAGTTTGACCATGACAGATGGGCATACTTATACCCTGGACCGCCAGGAAGATGCCCATTGCCATTCTTGCAATAAAGTGACATGAACCTTTGGCTCAACCAGATCATACCATACTTGTTATTTGTTTTACTTCATTTACAGTCTACTCCTTGCGGCTCCCCATCCTGCGCTCACCTACCCTAAGAAACAGCAGACCAGCCGCCCAAACTTTACTGTCCACCAGGAGCTCCATTTGGCCCAGTACATTTCACTGAGTACCCACCCAACCTGCATATTTGGAGTTTATTCTGGAGGAAATCCTAATCTACAACCCCAAAGCTAGAACTAGAGAGACTGAAGTTGTTTACAGAGAAGGCGTCAAATTCACCATACCTCCTCTGCTCTTCCAAGACAAGTATAATTACCTGCCCGCATATTTGGTTCCAATGACACTGCCTCTCACCCCATGGCCCAACTGCCCGCAAGAATCCATTGCCACTAACAAATCCACTTCCACCCAGATATTTGGGGTGATGTATATCACCCTCACCGGGTTGATTGATTCCGTGGTGCCTGTAAGCAGACCTTGGGCAATCCTTGGGAAATTGTTGTCCTATATTGTAAAGTTAGCCCCAATCTTGTGGTGGACCCTTCCTGCTGGGGCTGCAGGCCATCCGCCTGTGAGTTCTCAGGAACCCCCGCTGGATGGATCCCAGAGACCTGTGGCTGAGGGGGCCACAGGGGAAACAATTAGTAAGTATTTTTATGTTTTACTTATATTTATTTTAGTCATCACCAGGAATGGGGATGAGGTCACAGAAGTGGTGGCTTATAAGCCGAGTTGTTTTTACAGGGGTTACCATACACTGGTGGTCCCTGTAAAGCAAAGAATAAAAACCAAATAAATAAATAATTCAACATAATATGAATATGTTTTTTAATTTTGAATCTCAAAATAGGGAATATTCACCACCTGCGGGGTGCTTGCCATGGATAAGGGAAGCATATGAACTAGGATCAACTATCAAAATAAAAAGAAATGAATAAAAATTTGCGGGGATATCAAACTAAACTTCAATGAATACATATATGAAAGCATTCAACAATTCCCCTTTACTAACATCAACAAATATGAAAAGAATTTAATAAAAACCAACTTTCAAATAGGAAATAAATATTTAAAATCAGCAATTTTTAATAAAGTTTTAAGGCACTATCAAATAAATTGGGGATACAGTCCTTGTGAATAATTTTAAACCTTTATTTATTTCATTTGCCAAGGCCTGGGGGGCTGATTCAAGTTGGGAGCCCCCCAGAACCCTCTTCAAGTTCAACCAAACGTCCTATATTAATAGGTTAGTATAAACAATAAAAAAATTGTGCATGTTCTTGGAAAAGTATACCTTGCAAAGAATCCACGTCCTGGTATACCTGGGAATCCTCCTCTACTGCATATTAAAAAACAATGTCAAAAAGTTGGAGGATGTACCTATTCAAATGGACATTTGCCGCTAGCCCTCAACTGCCAGAAAACACTGCAGGATACAGGACAGTTGAGCATGTCCTCTATGATTCATTTGCATCAGCAACACTATATGGATACTATGTGCCCCCCCAAAAAAAATCTGCTAGTCAATTTGCTCACCTGCTTGCCTTTTATCAAGCAATCAGCAACCACTGGGGTACAGATTGCCACCCCTCTAGCAATCACATCCAGGGTTGTCCATCACATACAGAAGAGTATATGGATCCAATTAGATGCACTAGCTGAAAATTTAATTTTGGGGTTATAATTCCCTGGAATAATCACATTCCCTTTGCAATTAGCATCCCCCAATAAATATTTTCCCCTTGCAAATTAATTTTTTTTAATTTTTTATATTTTAATACTAAATATTTTTTATTACTGAAATATGTACTATTAACATTTTACTATAAAAATTTTAATATTAAATATTTAATTATTTAAAATATTTAGTATCTAAAATTTAATATTAAAATTTTAATAATACATATTACATTATTAAAATTTTTATTATCAAATATTTTGATATTGAATAAAGCACAATTTAATAAAAATAGTTAAATTTCACATATTCAAACTTTAAAAAAATTTTACAATTTATAATTATAATTTTACTTTTAATATTTTTATTTTAACTTTTATTATGTAAATTAAAATATTAATATATCTAAATATATTACAAGCCATGAGTTAAAGTTGCAACCACGTCAAATATTAAAAATAAGTTAAAATATTTTTATCTATTAGCTTGTTGAATACAGGTTTGTTTATCACATAGATATACATTGAGAATTGAATTTATCTCCACCATGGGCCTGCTCCACTATTGTTCTAAACAAATGATTGTTTAGAACTTGAATTACCTTTCCCTTGTAATGTGATTTGTTAAACATATTTGATACGCTTGACCCGCATCCTAAGTACTAATTAGTAAGCAATACATGAAAATCATTGGTTTCCGTGTCATGTGGCTATAGTGGCACTGAAATAACAAGGATCAGATGATGACATGCAATGTTCAATTTGTGGCTTAAAAAAGCCAAAGTACCATCAACAATTAACAATTATTTAAATAAAATATTTCTATTTCTATCTTTTTTTAATTTATTCATTTGTTAGCGCAACAGTCAATATAACATTCAATGCATTATAATAAAAATATATTGTTCATACCTAGTATAGTTAATTTTACTTACCTTTTCTATGTATTCTTGTATGTCTATAATACAATTAAACGTCACATTATTATATAAATAATAATTTTCAAGTCCTAATAAAAACAAAATAAATAAAAATAAAAAATAAAACCCAGAGCTCCCATTTATCTGATTGGCTCAGAGGCCAGGGCTTTTGGAAGAAAGGATTCTGAGTGCTCATAGAAAGCTGCCACCACATTGGGTGGCATTGCAAATTAGCTGACCTCAAGAATATTGAATAGATCCTCAGTGTCCTGAAAAAGGCCTTGTTTCTCCTTATTCTTGATCCAACCAAACACCTCCTCAATTGGATTCAGGAATGGGTAATATGGCGGGAGGAAGAAAAGTCTCATTGGACAATTGGTAATTTGGTGGCTGGAGGTGTGGCTGTTTTTGTTGATGGGGGGAATTTGGACACAATCAGATCCACTTTGTGGAGCCCAACATTATCAAGCACAACAACGTTGGTTGTGCCGCTGTAATTTATCCACAGGTACTCCTTGACAGCTCGGAGAAAATTGAGAAAGGTCCACAGTTATGGGAGCCCTTAATCATTTGGTATTGGTCTAACCCGCAAGGACCAAGAAGCGCAACCATGGAATAGGTCTGGGAACAGACAGCTGCACAATGGGCTACGCCGTCCTTGGACCCCTTCTTGACCCACCCATGCCTTGACCTGAGTGAGGAGGAAAACAATGATTTGTCAATATAGAAGAACTGTATGTTGCCAGTCTCCTTTAGTGCCAGATATGTCTCGGCATAAATGCATTGATCCTTGATGGTCTTTTCACTGTTCCTACTGTACGGAGAAAACCCAAGCACCTTCCAAGAGAAGCCCAAATCAACCATTGTTTTGTAAACTAGGGTTTTAGAAACAGAAAGCCCAAACTCTGTGGCAAGCATTGATTGGACAGCAAGTGTGTCCAGGTGGCAATCCTTGGCTACCCACTGCTTGATTGCGTCAATGTGTACGGGTTGAAGTAGTTTGGGCTGTTTTTTTGCCTTAGTGGATTTGGTAATTTGCCCGGTGTTGCCATACTTGGTGTTGATGTTGGCAATGTATCTGGCTGTGACACCAAATAGGGACGCAATATCCTGAACCACCATTCCCTGTTCAAGCAGTTGAAGAGAGCTTCACGCTCACTATCTTTCAACCAACGCTAACCCTTGGCAGGTACCACGGCATCCTGGCTACCAGGCTCAACACAGGGGACAGGGACCTTTGTGTAGAACATGGGATCACGCTTGCTTGCAGTGGCGCTGTCTATGGTTGAATACACAATAGGCGCAGATGGCTTAACAGTGGCAGCCAATGGCTCATAGGTGGTGTCAAAGACGCTGGGGAAGGAAGTGGCAACTCTTGGGTCAAGAGTGCGGGGCCGGGTGACAACTGGATAAACAGTGGAGGTGTAAGTAACCTCGGTGTTCCTGGTGACCCTGGTGTAGGAGACTTTGGTAGCAGGCCTTGAGAGTGGCTTCTGCCTGGGATTCAAGCTGATAGTTCTGGCTTGGGATGCAGGAGGTGGTTGGCTGGCGCTGACACCTTGGGAGGCCTGTGTATTGGCATGACTCCCCTCAAGTTGGGTTCTGGGTCTGTTTTTGGACCCTCTGGGACGCCCTCATGGACAGGCTGCCATACAGGCTGGTGCAGGAGCGGAGTTGGGAATGTAATTGACGGTCCATAAAAATAAAATAAAAAATACATTTTAGATTAAATATGTATTTATTTGGATTTATTGGTTTAGTTGTGGGTAGTTATTTTCTCTTGAGTTAGCCTTGAATACTGTAAATTCAGAATCTGAACGTAAAAATGCGGGATTATCAAATCCTTGGTCCAAATTTCAAATCACTTTTGCAGGATGGCCTTTTTTTATTAAACTGATTTTTTGAGTATTTATTTGAATATTTGAAAATGCGGGAACTCATAGACACTTTTCAAAGTACAAGTCAAACTGCATATTTTCAATGGACAAAATGAATTAACTGGAATCAGATTTGAAGCGTTCAAATCCATCAGCCATTCTCATTAAGTTTACTATGTTTTTTGAAATTGCAGGATTGTCAAATCCAAGAACCAAATTTCAAATCACTTTTGAATGTCACTAGTAAACTCAGATATTAATTGCGGGAACTAAAATCCAAATTTTATGTACACTAAGCACACTAGGAAACATTCACACAAATTAAGAAGCTCAACCACAACTAAAAACAAACTAAAAATTCAATATCAATAACCATGTTTAGACATAAACAGTGATTGATCTTTAAAATTATCCAAACCTGGAAAGTATACAATATTATTCACTTCAAAATTACAGATATAGAAATTCTGTTACTATTCAAGGCTAAATCAAGAGAAAACAACTACTCACAACTAAACCAATAAATCCAAATAAATACATATTTAATAAAATATATATATTTTATTAGATTTTTATGGACCGTCAGTCACATTCCCAGCCAGCTCCTGTACCAGCCTGCGGGGTAGCCTTCCACAAGGACGTCCCAGAGGGTGCAAGAACAGACCCAGAACCCAACTTGAGGGGAGTCATGCCAATACACAGGCCTCCCAAGGTGTCAGCGCCAGCCAACCACCTCCTGCATCCCAAGCCAGAACTAACAGCTTGAATCCCAGGCAGAAGCCACTCTCAAGGCCTGCTACCAAAGTCTCCTACGCCAGGGTCACCAGGAATACTGAGGTTACTTACACCTCCACTGTTTACCCAGTTGTCACCTGGCCCCGCACTCTTGACCCAAGAGTTGCCACTTCCTGCCCCAGCGTCTTTTCACACCACCTACAAGCCATTAGCAGCCACTGTTAAGCCATCTGCGCCTGTGATCTATTCCATCATTGACGGTGCCAGCACAACCAAGCGTGAAACCCACCTTCTACACAAAGGTCCCAGTCCCTGTGTTGAGCCTGGTAGCCAGGATGCCATGGTACCTTCCAAAGCCGGTGTTGGTTGACAGATAGTGAGCGTGAAGCTCTCCTCAACTGCATGAACGGGGGAATGGCAGTTTGGGATATTGCATCCTAATTTGGGGTCATGGCCATATACATTGCCAACATCAACACCAAGTATGGCAACACCGGGCAAATTTCCAAATCCACTAAGGCTAAGCCGCACCCAAACTACTTTAGCTGTTCATATCAATGCAATCAAGCAGTGGGTAGCCAAGGATTGCCACCTGGACACACTTGCTGTCCAATCAATGCTTGCCACAGAGTTTGGGCTTTCTGTTTCTAAAACCCTAGTTTACAAAACAATGGTTGATTTGGGCTTCTCTTGGAAGGTGCTTGGGTTTTCTCCGTACAGTAGGAACAGTGAAAAGACCATCAAGGATCAATGCATTTATGCCGAGACATATCTGGCACTAAAGGAGACTGGCAATGTACAGTTCTTCTATATTGACAAATCATCGTTTTCCTCCTCACTCAGGTCAAGGCATGGGTGGGTCAAGAAGGGGTCCAAGGACGGCGTAGCCCATTGTGCAGCTGTCTGTTCCCAGACCTATTCCATGGTTGCGCTTCTTGGTCCTTGCGGGTTAGACCAATACCAAATGATTAAGGGCTCCCATAACTGTGGACCTTTCTCAATTTTCTCCGAGCTGTCAAGGAGTACCTGTGGATAAATTACAGCGGCACAACCAACGTTGTTGTGCTTGATAATGTTGGGCTCCACAAAGTGGATCTGATTGTGTCCAAATTCCCCCCATCAACAAAAACAGCCACACCTCCAGCCACCAAATTACCAATTGTCCAATGAGACTTTTCTTCCTCCCGCCATATTACCCATTCCTGAATCCAATTGAGGAGGTGTTTGGTTGGATCAAGAATAAGGAGAAACAAGGCCTTTTTCAGGACACTGAGGATCTATTCAATATTCTTGAGGTCAGCTAATTTGCAATGCCACCCAATGTGGTGGCAGCTTTCTATGAGCACTCAGAATCCTTTCTTCCAAAAGCCCTGGCCTCTGAGCCAATCAGATAAATGGGAGCTCTGGGTTTTATTTTTTATTTTTATTTATTTTGTTTTTATTAGGACTTGAAAATTATTATTTATATAATAATGTGACGTTTAATTGTATTATAGACATACAAGAATACATAGAAAAGGTAAGTAAAATTAACTATACTAGGTATGAACAATATATTTTTATTATAATGCATTGAATGTTATATTGACTGTTGCGCTAACAAATGGATAAATTAAAAAAAGATAGAAATAGAAATATTTTATTTAAATAATTGTTAATTGTTGATGGTACTTTGGCTTTTTTAAGCCACAAATTGAACATTGCATGTCATCATCTGATCCTTGTTATTTCAGTGCCACTATAGCCACACAACACAGAAACAAATGATTTTCATGTATTGCTTACTAATTAGTACTTAGGATGCGGGTCAAGCATATCAAATATGTTTATCAAATCACATTATGAAGGAAAGGTAATTTGAGTTCTAAACAATCATTTGTTTAGAATATAAGTGGAGCAGGCTGCATGGTGCGGACAAAATCAATTCTCAATGTTTATCTATGTGATAAATAAACCTGTACTTGACAAGCTAATAAATAAAACATTTTTGACTTATTGTTAATATTTGACGTGGTCACAACTTTAACTAATGGCTTTTAATATATTTAGATATATTAATATTTTAATTTACATACTAAAAGTTAAAATAAAATAAAAATATAAAAAGTAAAAATATAATTATAAATCATAAAAAATATTAAAGTTTGAACATGTGAAATTTAACTATTTTTATTAAATTGTGCTTTATTCAATATCAAAATATTTGATAATAAAAATTTTAATAATGTAATATGTATTATTAAAATTTTAATATTAAATTTTAGATACTAAATATTTTTAATAATTAAATATGTAATATTAAAAATTTTATAGTAAAATGTTAATAGTACATATTTCAGTAATAAAAATATTTAGTGTTAAAATATAAAAAATTAAAAAAAATTAATTTGCAAGGGGAAAATATTTATTGGGGGATGCTAATTGCAAAGGGAATGTGATTATTCCAGGGAATTATAACCCCAAAATTAAATTTTCAGCTAGTGCATCTAATTGGATCCATATACTCTTCTGTATGTGGTGGACAACCCTGGATGTGATTGCTAGCGGGGTGGCAATCTGTACCCCAGTGGTTGCTGATTGTTTGATAAAAGGCAAGCAGGTGAGGGAATTGACTAGCAGGTTTTTTTTTGGGGGCACATAGTACCTGTATAGTGTTGATAATGCAAATGAATCATAGAGGATGTGCTCAACTGTCCTGTATCCCCGTGGTGTTTTCTGGCAGTCTAGGGCTACGCGGCATATATCAATTTATATAGGTACATCTTTCAACTTTTTGACGTTGGTTTTTAATATGCAATGCAACAGTATTCCCAGGTATACTGCAACGTGAATACTTTGCAAGATATATTTTTCCAAGAACATGCACAATTTTTTGAATGTTTGTATTAACCTATTAATATAGGACATTTGATTAAGCTTGAAGAGGGTTCCAGGGGGCGCCTGACTTGAATCAGCCCCCCAGGCCTTGGCAAATGAAATAAATAAAGGTTTAAAAAAATTCACAAGGACTGCATCCCCAACTTTATTTGATAGTGCCTTAAAAACTTTATTAAAAATTGCTGATTTCAAATATTTATTTCCTATTTGAAAGTTGGTTTTTATTAAATTCTTTTCATATTTGTTGATGTTAGTAAAGGGGAATTGTTGAATGCTTTCATATATGTATTCATTGAAGTTTAGTTTGATATCCCCGCAAATTTTTATTCATTTCTTTTTATTTTGATAGTTGATCCTAGTTCATATGCTTCCCTTATCCATGGCAAGCACCCCGCAGGTGGTGAATATTCCCTATTTTGAGATTCAATATTAAAAAACATATTCATATTATGTTGAATTATTTATTTATTTGGTTTTTATTTATTTGCTTTACAGGGGCCACCAGTGTATGGTAACCCCAGTAAAACCAACTCGGCGTATAAGCCACCACTTCCGCGACCTCATCCCCATTCCTGGTGATGACAAAAATAAATATAAGAATTCCATAAAAAGACTTACTAATTGTTTCCCCTGTGGCCCCCTTAGCCACAGGCGCCACTTTGGTGAACTTCATGAGCGTTGGATGCTCCAAATTAATTTTCCTAGGCTTAATTTTTCTTATATTTCTTGCTACTTGTGCTTCTTCTTGGTTTCCATTTTATAAAGCTTCTGTATTTCTTGAAGTGCTTCTATCTCTTGCTTGTATCTCATTTTCATCTGTTTCCATTTGGTTGGTTTTCTCTTCATTGGTGTTGATTTCCTTTTGAATTTCTGTTCCTTCAATTAGTTTGATCTTATTGTTTTCTATGGCCCCCTGCCAGAACTCCCACAAATTGTAGGCCGTGTTGTTGAACTTAAGACTTGATAAAATAGTTGCCTCTAGATTAAGTGATTTTTCTTTATTCTTTTCATCTATAATATTTCCCAACTTATCCAGAGCATCTTCTTTTGACTGTATCAGTGGCTGGCCCTTGTTACTGTCATGAATGACATTTCAATACTTGTATTGAAAACCCAAGAGTTAAACCCCAGTTCCCAGGAGGTGGATCCAACCTGCCAGACCAGTCCAGGACCCGCCAATCCGTTAAAAAGACGGGCTGAAATTGGTAAATTACTCCGCGTTCTGTCAACCTACTACAGAAGACCCTTCAAAGATTACTCAAGTCACACAAAGTGGACGGGGGACTGCCCGCTTGTTAAATTGCAAACCCAAGTTAATGAGTTACTCCAAGACCTGCCAGCCCCCCAGAGACAATTCCCCAAATGGTCATCAGATTGATGCCAACCTTGATCCACCAAAGACCCAAACCTATGCAGAGGTTGCAGCTTGCCATAAGGAGGTTAAGACAAAACCTATTTTTAACCTTGCCAATGGCCACCAGCAACTACCAGTCTCCTGCCCAGAAGGGGTAGTGCAATTGGACTACTCAGGTGACATAGTGAACAGTGGCGGCAAAACAAAGTGTTGCCTTTCTGATTTGCCAGAACAGGCACAACCTGGATCTGCCACCCTTGAGACCCCAAGCCAAGACCCACGTCCCGCCAGTGCCTTGTCTGCAAACCTGAACCCTTCAAAAATTCAAGAAGCAAATCCCCATGGTATAAAAACCCCGGCGTCATGATGAAGACTCCATTTTCATTTTTGATAATAAAGTTTTATGAACCTTTGGTTTAAACAAATCTTACCCTATCTAGTTTTAGTGATCTTTGATCTTAATTCTGGTCAAGCAGACTACCAGGCCACCGCCCACTCCAGTGACCAACCTGCTGAATTGCCCCAGGCATTATACTGTCCCCCGGGAGCCCCCTTTGGACCTGTGCATTTTACTGAATACCCCCCAACCCGGCCTATTCAGAGTACAACTTGGAAACCATCCTCATTGCCAACCCTTTGGCAAGGACAAGAAGTACCAAGTACATAGGACGCAAAGGAAAGAGGGTCAAGATCCCCCCTTACTGTTCAAAGACAAGTACAATTACCTGCCTGCCTACTTTGTTCCTATGACTCCCCCTTTAACACCACAACCAGACCGCCCGTTGGAACCCACCACTGCAGCCAAGACTACCTCTACCCAACTGTTTGGAGTACTCTACATTACTTTGACAGGATTGGTAGATTCCATGGTCCCCAACTCCGGACCTTGGTCCTTACTCGGGCAATCTGTATCTTATATTATCAAGTTAGCACCCATTCTGTGGTGGGCCCTACCCGCCGGCTCAGCCGTACCTCATCCTGAGCCGCCCAAGGCCTCTACTTACAACTGGCTTCCTGACAGTTACCCAGCTTCCCTGTCACTATTTCCCTGATATTTCTTTCTATCTCAACAACCTTTTGAAGTTGTGCTTCTAATTTGTTGATTAAGTTATAGATTGTTGACATATTGTTCAAATTCCAAAAAAACCTGGTTTTTATAGTACTATGTTCAGCGCATACATATTTTTCATCATCATTAATAAATTAAAGAAAATAAACGTAAATATTGGATTAAAATATTGCAATTAGACGTCGACACTTGATATTTTGATATTATGTGCATAACTCAATGCATTTTGTTTAACAAAAAACCAATGTAAACTTGGCCTTTTCCAATATACTTTAATGATATGGACTGTGTTTATATTAGGGCCATTAACGCTTAGTACAAATATTAATACATAGTGCATTTTAAAGCCTGTATATTTACCTATTGGTAATAATTCTGTAGACTTTCCAGTTAGATTTTGCAAGGTAATAGTAATGTAATGTGTTAATAAATTGCAGTTTACTGTCAATAATTGGCTCATTTCTTTTGCTGTGGCAATTGTGCATTTTCTGATATTTCTGCACTAGTATCCAATTGGTTGGCTTCACATCCAATTGCACAGGCAATAGGAAAACAAGCCGCCATCCCAAGAATGGGTGTGGTCAGGGTAGCAGCTTGTTTTCCTATTGCCTGTGCAATTGAATGTGAAGCCAACCAATTGGATACTAGTGCAGAAATATCAGAAAATGCACAATTGCCACAGCAAAAGAAATCAGCCAATTATTGACAGTAAATCACAATTTATTAACACATTAAATTACTATTACCTTGCAAAAAACAACTGAAAAGTTTACAGAATTATTACCAATAGGTAAATATTCAGACTGTAAAATGCACTATGTATTAATATTTGTACTAAGCGTTAATGGCCCTAATATAAACACAGTCCATTTTGATAAACTACAATAAAAAAGGCCAAGTTTACAATGAATTTTATTAAACAAAATGCATTGAGTTATGCACATAATATTAAAATATCAAGTGTTGACATCTAATTGCAATATTTTAATCCAATATTTACGTTTATTGTCTTTAATTTATTAATGATGATGAAAAATATGTATGCTCATTATTTTAAGCTATTTGTAAAATGTACAACATTGTTTTAATTATGGGAAATGTCAATAATGTAAAAAATATTAATAATTGTGAATTGAAAAAGAGATATCAATTTTAATAAGTTATCACAAAGAAAAGATTTATTTACTAATCAAAGGACAGGAAGGGAAGGGAATGGGCAGAATGAACGTCGACTTCATCTGCGCCTGTGAGAGGGGCGGCATCAGAGATAGTAGGGAGGGAATGGGTGGTGGTTTGGGAGTCAGGGTTGGAAGGCAGGTGGCTTGATGGGGGGTTAGGGAGGTAGGGTTTGTTGACTGGGAAGGGGCAGCAAGAGCTGATTGCTTCAATTGCTCTAATTCTTCTTCTGTCACATTTGCAGGCTTGACAAAACAGATAAACTGGCGTGAGGAGAGACAGGGGTCCTTTCTGGGCTTATCACTATCACTTGCATAGAAGATGATGAGATCAAATAAGTCCTGGATGGACGCAGAAAGGAAAAGCTCATACCCCTTATCAATCTGGGTGCATAGTTTGTTGTAGGTGGCAGACTTTAAGCGCCTGAGGGCGGAACCAAAATTGTAGAGACATACATCTGAAAGATGCATGTTGGTGTAGTTGATGGGGTAGGACCAGCAGGTTTGCCCCGCAGCCCTGATTTCTTGGGTAGCCCATTCCCGCTGCTCCATCTCTGCACTCAGCACAACTGTGTGCACGGTGCTTTGTGTGGCCCACTCCTCCAACATGGCCTTGAGCTCTGTCTGGTAGGCATACCCATCTGCAGTCTTCAATATTGCAGAGTAGTGATTGACGTTCAATGGGGAAATTGCCAACAAAACCCTGGCAAACCGATACAAAATTGGGCCGCGCTTGTACATGTCAGACTTGATCCACTTCTCTCCAAAGTCTTGGATACTTGCAGATATCTTAGTGTATGACAGGAAGATTACGTCATTACAGGCCCTCATTGCCCTCCCTTTTGATAAAATTGATTATGGTAGAATCATAGGGGTCAGTATCCACCAAACTGGGGCCACCAAGAAGCTGATTGGATAGGATTCTGGCGGCAACCACAACTCTGTGCATCCAAGAATTCACCATGCTTTTGTTGGTGAAGATGCTGTGGAGTCCCAACTGGAGACGTACTTGGACCAGGGGCATCCACGGGTCACGTTCCATAATGGCCATCATAAGGAGATGGGCTGTGTCATCTTTGGTTGAAGTACAGGCGCCAGTTGGGGTCTTCTTGGTAGGGGGGCCACAGTTGGTGTGGGCTCGCAGGGTTGCAGCCACAGTTGACTTTGCAAACCCCATTGCAGCCGCAATTTCCCCAAGGGACATAAGCTTTCCTTGCTTTTCAACCATTTCAAGAACAATCTCTGGAGTGATTAATTTTCTTCTGCGTCTTGAAGGCTGATTGGCTGGGGGAGGGATGTGTTCTACATGGGAACTGATCAATGTCATCTGATTGGCTGTTTTGGGGTCCTGGGCTCTCTGGGTGACCCCATGACTAAAATGGCTGGTTCTGGATGCCATTGCTGATAAGGGATTTGGGTTAGCAGCTGCCTGTGCGTGATGGACAAACAGGGCCATGCTTGAGGATGCAGGAGAAAGAACACACTCCTGGGTAGTGCTTGCAGAGGGGCCTGCAGGTTGGGAGTGGCCATAGAGGGAGGCTTCACCGTTAAGAGACCCAGTGTAGCCCTGCATAATTTTGTCAAGGCCAGGGAACAGCTCATTGACTTGGTTGTTGTTGAAAAAAGACATAAAAAATTTTATTATAATTTTAAACTCAAGAAGAGAAATGTATATTTTAGTCAATTTCATTGTTATATATGGTAAAAAGGTGATCATTACAATCTAAATTTTAGCCATCCTAAAATGGATTAGGGTGATTTTTGAGAACGCCTATGATTCCTAAAAGAATCATCACAAATCCACTCTAGATCATTTGGCATCCTTTTTGAGACACCCATAAATTATATTTATTTCAAATTCCTTGCAATTATGATTTGAAACTTGGTTCTTGGATTTGACAATCCTGCAATTTCAGATTTGTTAATTTTTACATTATGTCTATGATTTGTTTGACATACAGGAAATCTCAAATTGTACATTAGAACCTCACATTTCTGAATTATGTATCCTACATTTGTTTGTTGGGTTTTGTCTTTTGTTAGTTGAGTTATCTGCTCAAGAGATTCAAAATTTGCCAATTTAAATAAACCTAAAAAAAGTCAAATTAAATGGTTGATTTTATTAAATATTTTACTTTTCACTCAGCTGAGTTGCCCGCAAAAGTGATTTAAAATTTGGACCAAGGATTTGACAATCCTGTATTTTTACGTTCAGGTTCTGAATTTACAGTAGTAAATGAATTTCTATATCCGTGATTTGATGTGTATAATATTGTATCTTTTCTAGTTTTGGATGATTTTAAAGTTTAATAACTTTTTATGTCTAGTTATGGTTATTGAGATTGAATTTTTAGTTTGATTTTAGTTGTGGTGGAGCTTCTTTATTTGGGTTGTTGTTTCCTAGTGTGCTTAGTGTACATTAAATTTGGATTCCAGTTCCCGCAATTAATATCTGAGTTTACTAGTGGCATTCAAAAGTGATTTGAAATTTGGTTCTTGGATTTGACAATCCTGCAATTTCAAAAAACATGGTAAACTTAATGAAAATGGACAATGGATTTGAACGCTTCAAATCTGATTCCAGTTAATTCATTTTGTTCATTGGAAATATGCAGTTTGACTTGAACTTTGCAAAGTGTCTATCAGTTCCTGCATTTTCAAATATTCAAATAAATACTCAAAAAATCAATTTAATTAAAAAAGGCCATCCCACAAAAGTGATTTGAATTTGGACCAAGGATTTGACAATCCCGCATTTTTATGTTCAGGTTCTGAATTTACATTACAGTTTTACTGCATTTTTGAGCTCTCTGGGGTCATTTTAGTATGCCATAGATGTAAAACTTAATTTTTTATATTAAAAAGTTTTCAGTACATCAAGATCTGTTAATTAAAAAAGTGTTAATTTCCAGTTGTCAATCAGGGGAAAAGCTGTATTCTCACTTTACTATAGTGTCAAGAACCAGGGAGTCAAGTACCAGGGAGTTGAAATTACCACAGTTGCCACTTGCAAAACACTTGATATTACAATTAAACCAGAAAAAACACAGCAATATCCATATAGAAAGAAACTTGCGCCTGGTTACAGCTCAATTTAACATGCTATCCAATAAGCAGTTATTATTTCAGCCACTTATTGGATGTCTGCTACCCAAAAAGAATTTTCCTGTCTAATTTTACAGTGATTTTCAAACCTGTCAAGATAAACAAAAACAACTCAGTCTAAAAAACTCAATGAATTATATTAAATTACAATAGATTTGGATACACTTTGATTTTGCTTTTATACTGAGTTGTTTTTGTTTTCAGACTGAGATTTTTTGTTTATCTCAACAGGCTTGAAAATCACTGTATCACAGGGGCAAGTGCCTAAAGTCAAAGTGTGGAGATCAAATCTCCAAATTTATGGATTTTTTGATCTCTGCGCTTTTTTAATAAAAATTTCCCCCAAAAAATTTAATATTTTTCTTAAATTTGACTTTTTTAAAATGTTTTTTACTAGTAGCTAAAATCAAAAAACCAAGTTCAAAGTGCCCAAATCAGTGCAATTTAAAACACATATTAAATTAATTTGGCTTTTAAAATAGATATATTTCATCCTTTTGAATATAGGGGACAAAGTCAAAAGTGCAGAAATCAAAGTCCAGAAGTCTCTTCAATGTAATAATTTAGGCCCCAAAATTAAAAAATTAAAATATCACTTAATATTGATTCTATCACTATGTAAATAATCAGAAAAGCTTCAAAAACATATCATACTCAACCAAATAAGCTAAAACCTATCATGCAGGTTCAAAATCACCTTTAAATCATTTGGTTATAATTTTAGTGATTTTTATTAAGTAAAAGATAGAGTGCTGAATGAAACAAATCTGATATGATTACTTAGTAATTTACTGAGTGTAGTGATAGAGTGCGCAAATTGAAAATGCTTCAAATCAAAATTCAAAACACACTGAGTTAGTGCTCACCAATATATTTTAAATCATGATTGGAATTTAATATTTTATTAACTAAGCTCCACTAGGTGTTTATAATCAAAATTGCAGAAATCAAAAGTGCATTTAAACCAAACAAACACTCTACTTTGAAAACCCATTATAATTTAACCAGTGTAAGTTTAAAGCTTAAAGTTAAGTGTTTTAAAGATTAAAGAATTGCTTTAAAACATAGTAGAGTTTCAAGCCTTTTGGGTTAGTTTATAATAGATTTTTAAAGGTTTAGTAAAAACTGCTGATTTTGGCAGTTTTTAGATAGATATTAAATTAATTTAATATGTTACTATGTTTTCTTATGTTTTTAGGGAGTGTCAAAATCAAAGTGCCAAAATTGAAACTCCATAATTGTCTGATCAAACCCCCATTTTTCTTCTTTCAAAAGGATTATAGAGTCAACTACCTCAATTAAAATATTTATTAAAACTAACAAACTATAGTAAACAGTATTCTGGCTTTACAGATTCTGCTTAAAAAATGATATTTTTATTAATAATTTATATTCTTTTTTACTAATCAAAAATACTAACTTTGAGCAATCTAGATGCCCCCTAAATCAACTCCCATCAACCCAAAGAAGGCCACCCCTTCCAGATCCAAGAAGCCTGGCCTCAAGACCAGCAAAAAGATCATCAAGAAGACTGCCAAGGCCACCAAAATACCCCTGAGCCCTCCCCCTCTCCAGGAGATGTGCCTTCTGAAGAGGAACCTACCCCCAGCCCCTCCAAGAGCCCAACTTTGCACAAGTTTGTCCACAGTCAGGCAGATGAACAGGAGAAGCCCCCTCACATCTCAGAAGAAGAACATGAAGACCTGTACAACTCTGGAGATGCTACACAACTGAGGATGGCCTTGAGACCTGGGATATCCTTAAAGTCCAAAATATTTTCAATCATGAATAGGAGTTATGACTGCCAGATTTCCTGCCCATCTCCTTTCCAATAATGTCCTCCAAGGGCAATGCTGGGATCTACCATGGTGGGTTTATGTTTAAGTGTAATGATGAGCAGAAGCACTTGGTGCTTCATCATTAAAAGTGTGAGGGGCCTGCTTGACTGCCCTGCCCGCCTGAATACAACTGGGTTTACCCAGTTTAAGAAGCTGAATAATCAGCACACCTGCCTTGAACCAACTGGGGTATATAAGCACCTAATAAAGTGGTTCCTGCACCAGAGGCAGCCTTTAAACAGGGTCCTTACGTCCCAGGAGATAGTCACTAGGGCTATTCACAACTTGACCAGCTTCCAAAAGATAGCTGCTGGTACTTTTTAAATCCCTTCAAAAGTATGTGAGTGATAATTGCCAGAAGTCTGAAAATGTAGGCAGAAGTGCCACCTCCCTCCTGGAGCTGGATATACCCAATGATCTCAGAGTCACCTCCAAGGATGAAAAATTTTCCCCTTCATGACAATGGGCCTGATGAGCATAAAAGAACCATCTGCTATGCCACCCAGTAAAACCTTAAAAAACTGATGGCTGCCAATATCTGGTTGGCTGATAGAACCAGCTCATAATGCCTTAAGACTTTTTCCCAGCTTTGGTGCATCTATGGGAAGTATGGTGATAAGATTTTACCAATGGTTTAATTTCTAATGGCAGGACAAAATGAGGATGACTATACTCATGCCTTGGAGATTCTAAAGGATAAGCTGGATCATATCCCCCTACTGATGCCCCCACTTCTACCCCCAAGAGGAAGAAGTCTAAAACCCCAAGCAAACCTGATGATGAAGAAACATCAGAGACTTATCATACCCACCTCATTGTTGAATTTAAGCCTGCTCAAACCAACACCTCCAAAAAGGTATTTAAGAGCAAGCCCCATGACTGCTTCTTTCACTTCTGACAATGCCTCAGAAGAAAGCTACAGAGCTTTAATGATCTCACAGACTGGTTAGCAAATCAACCTCCCAGGAGCTCAAGGCAGTCTTCAACTCCTTTTTTGACATTGCCTTGGTGAGAAAAAAGAACTCCAGCAAGATATATGAGGCCTTTAAGAAGACAAAGTATATGGAGGACAATGCAGCTGTCTTTGCTACATTTATTGATTACTTTGAACGCCAATGGATTGGAAAACTTGAGACCAGATGCCATTGTAGAAAGGAAAACAAGATTGAATGGAACCAGTTCAATTTTGTTAAGAATAAGACCATGAAGACTACTTCCTCCCTGGAAAGCTGGCACAATAAGTTTTCCAACTGTGTTGGGGTGAAGAAACCCAAGTTCAATGTCCTGATCAACAAGCTCAAAGTTGAACAAGAAACCAATGAAACTCTTTACCAGGAGTTTTTAGATGGACACCAAAGTGTTTCCCAGAGCATCAAAGATCTCAACAGCTTTGAAATAGTCACAAAAAACTCCCTCCTTCCCTAAAAATTCTCCAACTGGCTTACTCATCTTGAGAATATTGCAAAAGTTCTCTAATATTCCAAATTAAATCTTGCATTGCTTTTGCTTTCTTTTAATTTTATATTATGACAATAAAACGTTTTTACTATAAAAATTCATTTAAAGTAGTTTTTTGTGTAGTTTTATATTTTATATTCAATTGAATACAGTTAAATATAAATTATAGTTTATTTTTGCTCTTGAAACTAAAATAATTTTTCTTTAAAAAACAGCTAATTTAAGAAATTGATTTTTATCTAGCATATACTTTTTATTGCAGAAATGAATTTCTTGGGGTCTCTTTAGTCTAGAAAAATTTATAAAATATATTTTCTTATATTAAGAACTGTATTTTATTCTGCTTCAAAGCTAACTTCTGTAAAATCAATTTTTGCATTTCAATCTTTGATATTTTCAATTTTAGCACCCTGCATAGTGTTTCAATTTATGCACTTTCAACCTTAGGAACTTTGACCTTAGCACTTGCCCTATTACAGCAATGCGTCATTCAAGCTTCTTCAAGTTATTAAATCAGGGAGCCATGTCAACCTAAACCCTAGCCATAGAAATATCCACTTAAATTCAAAAACAAGTCATAGATCCACCAATCAAACCCCCAATAAATCACATACTATCTTATTCAAACATAATACTACTTATTATATAATATGTTCAAATCCTATAAATTTCCAGACTATTATCACAAATATAGTACATATATGTTATAATAATAAAACTTTTAGTTGATTTGTTTCCTTTCCTATGTTACTTTTTATTTTACCTGATTGTATATTATAAAAAATTATAAGAATTATGTTCATTAAGTTTACTATTAAAAATATTAAAAATAAAAATAAGCCACATTTAATGGATTGAATGTTTAGCAAAAACATGCAAGGATAAAAAATCAGAATGGGCATAGAAATTAGTAACAGTTTAAGGTCTGAGACTTTGTGGTAGTTTATTATAAACTATAGCCTTTAATCCAAGGATATTAATGTTGGTTAAATAGAGGGAGGTGGATAATTTTTTAATAATAGCTGGACTAAAGCTCCTAAAAGGTTATAAGAGGTAAAATAAGGGCTAAGACAATTAATCAACCCTAAGAAAATAAAACAAATTCCAGTCTTAATGACAGAGGACTGATATAAAAACTCTATCTCTAGATCATGATATTGATCACCACTAACTGGTGGATTAAAACTATCAACAATAAATTTGAATACCACTATAAAGATTGACTAACTGGGAATAAATGTATTCAAAGGGAATCATAAAGAAGAAGCTAAGATTTTAAAATAGGGATGTAAAAGTTATAAGATTCAAGAAAGAAAAGAAAACAAGCCACAAAACCTAACAAGTACCTTTTTGGGGTTCAATTCATACGATCTCAACTTAAGTTGAGACTGAATAAACTAAGACTATTATTTAATTCTGGGTGATTGAGGTGATCAAAAGGGGGGAAATAACCTAACCAGTATTGGTTAAGTTGGATGTGTAAAAGGAAAAGTGTGATGCCAAAAAAACAAGACATGATGTTCTATTTCAGGCCTATGTTACCTGCATAAATGAACCCTATGTAGTCATTCACATTATGATGTATACATATATAAGTCCTCATCATTAACGATAAACAAGACCCACTTTGACCTACTTTTACCTCTTGATATATTGTGCTTTGCACTTGGCTGGACATTTCTACTGTTTAGATAGTGTCCTTTAACCAGGTCCTTCCTCTGGAAGCCCCTGCAATTCCTGTTGCAGATACCAAAGGTGACAGGAAGGTCCCCCTGCTATACTAGTGCCACTACCAGGCTAGTGTCCCAGGCCCAACCACAAGTGCTATCCCTTCCTTCTTCTATTATGGACTTAGGAAACCTTGGTGTATACCTGCTGCCTCCCATTCTTCTGATAGAAAGAGCAAGGTCCAGACAGTCCTGTCTGTTCCCCCATAACTTATGTTATAAAATACCTTTATTGCTATGAGTTATCTGTACTATGGTATGTACTATAGATGCTCTACCAATATCTTCACAGATATAGATTATTGTATTGCTAAGATAGTGTTGCACTACAGTAAGTGCTATAACCTATCTGTGTTCCTTGCCAGAACACACCCTCCTCCCTCTATCCTCCACCCTCATATCAGGTATACAAGACAGACCCCCTGTCTGCCTCCTCTCATAAGTGCTATTGATTAGCACCTCCCTCTCACCGCCCACTAAGTTCTTCTGGTAAGGACTCCCCTGAGTTGACCTTGGAGGCCCTGTAGAAAAGTACCACAAAAAGCAAACACATAACTGTGCTAGGCTTTTAACTTAAAAAAGTTAAATTTTAGGTAAGGAAAAGACAAGAAGCAGCAGTTTGATTCTTGGCTGACTCAAGTTTGAGAAAAAGAGGGGAAAAAGCTGAAAACCCCCAGTTCAAAGACTGCTTGTGTAAAGCAAAAGAACAAATAGGTAAGATTAGTTTGGAGTTGATTAAGTTAGCCTTAACATTTAAGTCCTGGGGTCGAGAATTGTTTATGAACAAAGGTAAGCTTCAAAAAGATGATTAACATTAGATTTAGGTTAAATTTAGACTTAAAGTGAGAGGAAATTAAAGAAGCACAAGAGAATAAATGGATGGTTTTTTTGGCTTTTCAAAGATGAATGAAATCTAATGTGAAAGTAAAAGGCTTCATAATAGAAGTTGATATGTGAATCCTGAAACAGTCTCTATTGAAAGGATATGTACCTCAACCTACAGCAAATCAAATAAGATCCTGGGCCCAGTTGGGCTTTGCTTGAAAAAATTGCTTGAGACACCCAAAGACCTCCTTGATTGGGTTTAGAAATGGGGAATATACAGGAAGAAGTACTAGGCACTTAGGCAAGGTAGCCAATTGCTGTGAACCAATTGCCACTCCTGTCTCAATTATTGAGGATTCCTCAATAATATCAACCACCTTGCAGATCTCAAGCTATCCAACATAATGATGTTGATGAATAACAATCTAGTAAACTGAGGTGCTCCTTAACCAATAAAAGAAACACAATTAATACCCTGATATTGTGGGAACCCTAGATCATTTATAACAGTTCAATGCCAACGGGACAAAGAAGGGCTACCATTGAGTCAATCACAGCACAAACAGACATAAACCAAAATATGTCATCCTTAGCATCTTTAGACTCATTTCTGTAGAGATTACAGGAAATTAATGCTTGCTTCTTCATTATACTGATCTGACTCTTTTACAGTTTGACAGGGAATACTTTGTGTGAGCTTCAATGAGCTCAGATTCCAGGCAAGCAATCTTGGCATTAAACTTGTTGCCATCTGGTGGTCACTTTCACGTTTTTCACATCACATATTCTTAGCTATGGACCATCTCTTTCATTCCATGGTAGTCTTTTTTCAGTTAAAAGCCAAAAACATAAGACATAGTTTGATTGAGGGGAAAGCAAACATTGTCACAAATAAGCATATTTATTAATTATTATCATGTTTCCACTATATACTAATTAGGGTATAATTGGCTGAAACCCCCTTTAGTTCTGGAATCACACCTGGATTCCTATCATGTGATCTATGACACAACACTGTCATTCAATCAAGACCTTTATCAAAAAGATCTTCACACTATTAATCTATAATAATGTTCCCTATAAACACGCCATAACCACTGATTCCTTCTATGGAAATGTATTGTTTTGGCTTGAAGAATTACATTCTTCTGGCGCCAAACCACTGTGGAATATACATATTCCTGATCCAAGATATCATTTTTCCAAATGGAAACCAGTTTACCAATCCTAAATGCCCAGGCTCATGGCCTTTATTTAGACGTTTTTTGTTTTTTAGTTGAACCATTATCAATTAACTTAATTAACCTTTGCAGTTATTAAATCACACCAAAGCCTTCAAGTGATTGTGAGTAAATCTGATTAATTACACGCTGTATAATTACCAGTAATACACCATATAATCATTAATTACACCTTTTGTGAATGCCAATATTCACATTATTTTAATTTTACCTTCATTGGGTTATTTTGAGGACAAATTCCTTGCTTTTACCTTTGCTCCTCAAAATGAGTCTGTTTCCAAAATAGGAAATTCAACTGTTTGGTTTCCTTATTCTGCGCAACTCACTTGTCCCACTAATGATTATGGCCATTAATCCTACTTTCCTAGTTTTTTTTGTGGTATCACTAACAAAATATATATTATAATTCCTTATTCTCAATAAAAATTAAGTTCTATTCACATTAATGTCTTTGTGTTTCCAAGTACTTTGGAGCCTCTCTCTAGCCACAGCTAGTAGAGACTTATCATCCAGGGCCACAAGGTAATCACAGTACCTTCCCTGCCAACTAACCAAGACTTAGTAAAACTCTAATCCTAAGGCTAGGATTTCCTGTTTTGTGTCTGTGCCACGCCTCAGAACACAACAACACTTCAGATAATCTTTGATTCAATACTGGATTGAGCCAGCTATTATACAGTTATTTTACTAACTCAAACCATCATCTTAATAACTTGGCTTAGCACACTTGTTAAAAATCCCACTCCACTAGCATCACTTTAATTCAAATTTAAATCTGATCAATTATTAAAAATTATATTTACACAAGGTATTTTATTGAATTATCATCATGCAAAGTGATGCGTAAAGAAGTTGGAGGCAGCAAGAAAGAATAGAAAGCAAAAAGGGGGGAAAACCACGCCATATGTGAATACAGCCAAGGTGGATACCTAGACAACTGGTAATATTGGCACAACAAGTCCAAGAGCAAAAGATTGAGCAGGAATAAGAAAGATATACTGGTGGACAATGACGTTGCTCAGGGGAATTTGGAGGCAAAATCAGCCTAAATGACTAGTTGAAAATCCTGATTGATTGGATAAGGTCAGTGATAAGCATCTTATTGCTTTGCATAGAGATTTGTCACCCAAGCAAAGACAGGAGATCCTGGATTATTAGAAATTTTTTAAGGAAATCTTGGAAGTTTACAATATTGATGGCACTACAGTGCAGGTCTGGGAAGACAACAGAATCTGTCTTCAGGACATAATCAAATGGTTTAGCCTAGACTTGACGCTTGAACAAGATAAGCTGTGGAATACACATAAATTTACTATGGATGCAGCATCCAAATGGTGTCAATCTGGAATAGTTTTTTGCACAGCAACAGTTTTAAAAAGCATCAGGTACAAAGAGAAGAGGCTTTGGTATGGGTTAGCACAGGGTTGCCCCTTGACTCCATTGCTTATATAGGCATATTCTATGTACCCTCTGCACAAGCAGAGCTGTGAGTGATGAGCAAGTGAACTGCTTATAAAATCATTGAATTTATACAATCAGTTTTTCCTGGAGAACATGAAGCAAAAATCTGGAGCCAGGACTTTCCCTGAATGAGGCCAAAAGTTATTTTGTGGTGTCCCCTGATGCTACAGCCTGGGCATGGGCTAAAGCCAACATCACTCTGGATTTTGCAAGAGAATGGGCTAATGTGACAGAAATTGCCAGATAGTAATAAGCTGTCTCCAAGTGGTGGGGAGTCACCACCTAAATCTACATGTAGTTAATGATTAATCACCAATGTAGCTTCAAATATATTTTGTGAAATTTCCAAATGAGATACTAGGGTTAAGTAAATGATTAACCCTAGCCAAAGGAACCCAAGATAAATAACCTGCAATAAAATCAGAGTGTCTCCAGCATAAAATTCAGGACATTAAGATAGAACTAGTGTTTCAGCTTTTAATGCAAGAGGAACAACTCCAAGATTGGCAGGCATTGGATTAAAATTAGGCAGTGGCAATGACAAAGTTCCAACAGCAGGTCCCCATCTTCCCATAATGATTTGGCTGAAAATGAAATTTTAGGGAATGTAGCGCAGCAGGCCAACTACAGGATGCATTTGAAAATAAAGTTAGACCAAGGGATATTTGATTTTATTGAGTGACATTTTTAGAGAAATCAACTCTTAGAGTTGAAACAGTGAAAATTATTCAATATATATCAAAAAAATTGACTAAGCAATACCACCTGGATTCTGAGCTCCTATTCTTTCCACGTTGTCAAGTGAGTATCTGGTCCAGGTTGCAAAGAACCCTTGGGTGACCAACTTCTGATAACCATGCTGATAAACAAGTTCATATCTGGTGACCCTTAAATTACGTCAATTTATCAACACCAACTTACAGGGGGATCAGATTCAACCAACAAACTGAAGAAGCCGTAACCAATTTTGATCAACTGTTTGATTCAAGTATATTAAATCAGTTAATTTGATTAACAGCTTTCTGGCTTTTTGAGCCTTTCTACTTGTCTAAATGATCCCTGGTGTTATGGAATTTACTGTGATATTACCCTCTGCTTTAGCCCCAGGTACAATAACACTGTCAAGAAGATGGGACAAGGAGAAGTTCTTGTGGGCAAGGAAGTTAATTGCTTCTAGAGTAAGCCCAGGGTGAATGATAGCCATTTGATTGCAATTATAGAGCTCTTGAATAGGTCTGGAGAATTAGAACAAATATATTGAGGAACCCACAAATTTTCATAATCAGGGTAACCTTCCCAGGACACCAAATGCTCCAGTTGGCGTTAATTCTTACATGAAGCAAAAATACAAATTTTCTTTTACTCAGGCTCACTTTGGGGCTCCTGGTTGCCAGTCCCCAAGGTGTGTCCTGGGTCATAGCCAGGGACCTGCTTGGAGGAGTTGAAATTCCCCAGCAGTGGTGAGTGGATGGCTAGAAGCTTGTATTTAGCCTGGATAATGACAAACTCTTCCAGCACTTTTACAATCACTAGGCAGGCATTTCCACCATGCACCTGTACTTCTTCTGGCAACAACTCCTCTGTAAGACTGTACCAGTCTTTTAGCAACCTAGTAAACTCATTCACAATTTTCTCCTGTCCCCTATTTGTTATTCCAAGGTGTCTAGTCAACCTCTCCCACTCTTCCTGAGAGGTTTTACTGGTGGCAAACCTTCCACAACTTTGGCAACAGTCATATTCTTCCCCTTGACTAGGGTAAAAGATCTGGGCTAGTGTTGCAACCAAGTCTCCAGACTTGCCTGCCAACATATCTCACAATACACAGAGGGCGCTCAATGAGTTGCCCCTTGACGTATCTAAGGACATGAACCAATCTGATGACAATGTTGAACAATGGGCACTTTCACCTAATTAGGAGTGCTACCAATTTGACCTGCTGATCCCACACAAGTTATTCCTTGGCTCCAATTCCTACATGGAACTTGCCACCATACCACCCCCTTGTGGCCCAGTGTCTTTCCCCATATAGTATTAGTCACAGTATACTTTAATAAACAATACCTTATTATTATTCCTGTCCTTTCTATTAGACTGTTGTCTTCCCCAATTCAAATACTGAATCCTCATTGGTTCAGTTGCAACAGTAGCTCACTCAAAGAGCTTGCATTCTGATTACTGGGAAATTTGGGCAGGGTTCATAATAGACTTTTATTCACGGTCAAAAGGAAGATTCCCTTAGAAACCTTCTGATATATTGCCTGGGTATGGGAAAAGATATGTGTTTGCCAATACTTGGAGTTCTCCAACAATCTCTTGGACTCCTTGTACTTGTTCTTTGGCTCCTGCGTTCTGTTCCAGCTCTGGCTCCTATCCTAAGCTCTGGTGTCTTCATCCTGGGCTTCTGCACATTTAACTTGGTCTTCAGCTCCTTCTGTAGTCCTTGTGGCTTTTGTAATCCACTTGATCTAGTCCTTGAGAATCCTCAGATAGAACCCCCTTTTATAGCTCCTTTTCCAAGTCCAAATTCCTTCTCAGAACTCTTGTCTTCCAAAGCTTAAACTATCCAGCTTTTATTTTCTACAATATATTAAACTTTAAAGCTTACTTTAGCCAATGAAGGTTCCAAATTTCCTGCTTCTGCACCTTATTTTTAGGCTTTAACTCTCAAGTTAAAGCCCTCAAAACACTAATTAAATAGGCTCTGGCTTTTAGCCAATCATGCACCTCAATTCAACTGTTTTGCCAAACAGTTTGCCTGAATGACTTGCTCCTGACTATGGTTCAAACTCAAAGCTGTCTTGCTCCCAGTAAACAACTGCTCCGTGTTTCAAATGGTTTTCCGTGATTCTTGTCACGTTTCTCTGGCAAATCTCAAGCACTTCTGCCTATGTTTTACATAGGGAATTTCAAACCCTCAATTTTTTCAATGTTTCTCCATATTTCACCACATTTTCTTCAACATTTTATGCATTCAAATTTTCCTGTTGCTTGCCTTTCATCTCTCCTAGTTGTTTTCAGCAAAATTTGCTTATTTGCCTTCACAGTTTCTCTGTTCTATTTCCGGCCTCTTCTCAGCTTTTTTCCCACTCAATCAAACCCAAACAAAATTAGTTTAACCACTGTAAGTTTTTTTCTTTCTTTCTATTTATATGATATTTTAATTCTTTTATATCATATCTAGGCAGTATTAAATCATTATTCAACTGCTTCTTTTTTATTAATTCTCTCTCTTTAAAAAACCAAAACCAGCATTCTAGTGTCTGTATCCAGTCTGGCTAGTCCATATAAGTCATATTTTAGCTCCATAGCTAGTCCTGCACTATCATCTTCTGGTCCTTTTACCAGTTCTTCAACCACATCTTACAGCTGTTCAGTCTAGCCAGCAATCATTCCATTTCAGTCCACAAAAACAGCATATTCCAGTCTTCCAACAGCTCATTTCATCCATCAGACCTACAGCTTATCCTCACTATGAACCACCTTGATTCCAACTAAATAATGAACCATCTTGGTTCTAAAGTTCAACATTAACCAACAGTCCCTCAACTAGTCTTCACTTTGATCATAAATTCCCTCTGTAGTGATCCACATGTGTGCTGTTTTGCAGGCAAGGGTTGATTTGGCTTCAAATAAAGACAATATGTTGAAGAGTGACAACATGTGGTTAGCTGGCAACGCTGTAAGCTAGTAGGTAACATAGGGCAACTAGGGGTAAGTAGGGTGAGCCTAGTAGGTAACATGGGACTACTAGGGGCAGATGTTGCCTCCACCCAGCAGAAGGAGCTGGCTGCTTTGGGCTATAGTGCTTCACCCCGCAGGAAACTGTGGCTGTGGAAGGGTGAAGACTGAAATAGCAAGCAGGGAACTTTGTCTATCTTGGGGGAGTATGTTTTGGACCACTGGCGGGTAACGCCGGCTGCCAGGAAGGGGAAGAGCTCTGAGGGCTCTATGTACCCTAATACACTTATTGGAGGTCTGTGAGCAAGCATCCTACCTAACAGACTGGTAAGGTGTCCTTATTTATACTCCTATGGGAGCTTTGGGAGAACACAAAGTGAGCATAGGAGGGTATAGACTTGCTCAGAGGTGTCACCAAGGCGGCTTGCTCAGGGAAGAAAGCTGCAGAACTTGGTGTGATCAGGCCTCTGGGAAGTAGAGCTGATTACTTTTACTGAAAGCCCAGACTTAATCACCTGGGTGAGTAAAGACAACACATAGACATTGATCTATGGTTAAATGGCCTAAGTGAATTGCCACCTGTGAGGGCCCAGTCAAACACCAGTTCAATGTAGACTCATGTCTGGGTCTACAAGTTCTGATAATGGGGACTGAGATAAAGAACCAAGTTGTTCACAGAATTAACAGAGAAAACTAGCAGGAGAGAATGTTTGGTCACAAAGAAGGCTAGTTGATGGACTGTTAATTCATATTGAATTGTGGGAACCAATATGGTTCAGTCTGTAGAAGGAACAAAGGGGGTTACTAGTGAGGATTTGTTGAGGAACTGGTTGAGGAGAAGTTGAAGGACAGGAAGATTTTGGATGCAGGACTAGATAATCAAAAAGCAGGATGGCCAAAGGACCAGAAGTTGGTGCTGAAGAACTGAAGAGCTGAGAGGATGAACTAGCCAGACTGGATGCAGAGGCTGGAAGAGCTGATTTTAGTGACTTTTGAGAGGAAATATAGATAAAAAGAAGCAGCTAAAGAATAATTAAATACTGCTTGATTATAATTAAAAAAGGATTAAAAATCACACAATGAAAAAGAAAGAGAAGGGTAAAAACATATAGTTTGTTAGAACTATAAATTTATTTAAAAATAAGGATTAATGAAGAAGGGAGCTGGAAAGAAGCTGGAAATGGAACAGAGAAACTATGAGGGCAAAAGAGCAAATTTTGCCAAGAACAACTAGGAAAGGCAAAAGGACAAGCAGTAAGCAGGTTTGAAGCCGTAAAATGTTGAGAGAAACACAGAGAAACATTGAAAAATCAAAGGGTTGAAATTCGCCTAAGTAAAACATATTTGGAAGCGCTCGAGATTTGCTGGGGAAACGTGACAGGAATTACGGCAAAACCATTCAAAACGCAAAGCAGTTGTTTACCTGGAGCAAGACAGCCTCAGGTTTGAACCAGGGTCAAGTCGGGTCATCTGGGGAAATCTTTTTTGGAAAAACTGTTGAATCAAGGCATATGATTGGCTGCAAGCCAAAGTCTATTTGATCAGTGTTTTAAGGGCTTTAACTTAAGAGTTAGAGCCTAAAAAATGAGGAGCAGAAGCAGAAAATTCAGGGCTTTCATTGGCTAAAGTAAGTTTAAAGGTTTAATATATTATAGAAGAGGAAAAACAGGATAGTTTAAGCTTTGAAGAACCAGAGTTCTAAGAGAAGTTTTTGGTCTAAAACAAGGGGCTATAAAAGGGGGAGCTATCTGAGACTCTTCAAAGACTGGATCAAGTGGATTAAAAAGACCACAAAAGCTACAGAAGGAGCCAAAGACCAAAAATAGGAAGTCAGAGCTAGAACAGACCGCAGGAGCCCAAGATTAGAACACAGGAGACCAAGACCAAGGAGCAGAAGCCAAAGACCAAGTACAAGGAGTCCAAGAGATTGTTAAAGGACTCCAAGTATTGGCACAAACCCTCGTTATTCCCTATCCCAAGGCTATATATCAGAAGGTTTCTAAGGGGATCTTCCTTCTGGCTGTGAATAAAGCGCCTATTAAAACCCCTATCCAAATTTCCCATGTTAAGAAAGAATATAAGACCTATTAGTCAATTACCCCACATTTTCTATCCTAGCCCAGGGGACAAGGAATCCAATTGTCTAGGATGCAGGAAGTTTACCTCTAATAAGTCTGCTCACAAGGAGTGGGAGAAGGTGACTAGGCATCTGGAAATGACAAATAGAGAAAGTGAGTTTATTGGGGGAGAGTTTGTAAGACTGTTACAGGAATGTTATTGGCCTACAAAAGGGCTGACGCCTGCTGAAGTACAAGTGTATGGTGGAGACGCTTGCCTAGTGATTGGAAAGGTACTAGAGGATTTTGCTCTTATGCAGGCCAATTATAAGCTCATAACCAACCATTCACCACTGTTGGAGAATGACAACTCCTCCAAGCCAGTCCCTGGCTACAACCCAGGACACACTTTGGGGACTGGTGACCAGGAACCCTGCACCTTATTAGTCTTCTCTGCTGATCCCATACTATAAACCACCTTGGTTCTTTATCTCAGTCCCCATCACCAGAACCTGTTAATCCAGGCATGAGTCTAAATTGTTACTGGAGTTTGAATGGGCCCTCACAAGTGAAAAATCTACTTAGGCCATCCAATCATAGATTAATAAAGTCTATGTTGTTGTCTTTACTCATCCAGGTGATTGATTCTGGGCTTTCAGTAAAAGTAATCAGATTTTTTTTTCAGAGGCCTGATCACACCAAGTTATGCAGCTGCTTCCCCAAGCAACCGCCTTGGTGACACCTCTGAGCAAACCTATGTCCTTCAATACTCACTTTGGGATCTCCCCAAAGCTCTCATAGGGACATAAACAAGGACACCCCGCCAGTCTGTTAGGTAGGATGCTTGCTCACATACCTCCTGTAAGTGTATCAGGATATTTAGATCCTTCAAAGCTCATCCCCTCCCTGGCAGCCCGCACTACCTGCCAGGGGTCCACAACTTACAGCCCTGGTAGACAAGTTACCTACCATGCTGGCCTACACTTCTACCCTGGCAGCCCGCGTTACCCGCCAGGGTCTAAACATCCCCCAGCCTGAGCAGCACACACTACCCATCAGGCTGAATCACTCCTCACCCCTAGCAGCCACAGTTCCCTGCTGGGTGAGGACCTCTAGCCCTCAGCACCCAATATCTTATGCTGGGTGGAGACAACATCTGCCCCTAGTAGTATTTTCATCTACTAGCTAGGCCTTACCTCCCCTAGTAGACATCATTCCCTACTAGGCCTCTACCTATAACAAACCAACAACACATTGTCAATCTTCCTCATTGCATCTTTATTTGAAGCCAAATATACCCTTGCCTGCAAGACCGTTTACATATGGAACATCACACTCACCTTCTACAAGAATAGGTTGGGAGTAAGGCACCTCAGCGCCCTTAAAGGGAGTGAATAAGCATTTGTGAAAGGAATGAAAAATCTTAAAGTATGGGGTAAATCTAACCAATAAATGGAGGGACCAATTCAATGTTACACTTTGAAGGAACTAACTTGCTTAGGTCCTAGCTTACCGCAGGGGACCTTCAACTTCATATTATGGGCATCTACCATGACTAGATCACCTGGCCTGTAGGTAGGACCTTCTTGGTGCTTGCAATCTGTGTATTACTTTTAAGCTGTCACAGCAGCAGCAAGATTAACCTGAAGCTCTTGATGAATCTGCTTCAATGCAGCAGATTGATCAGTTGCAGCTTTTACATTGCTAATCAGTTGAGATCTCATGTTGGATGAGGGATTGTAACCTGCATTGGCATAGAACAGCAAAACCTGAGTTGACCTGTGCAGGGCGTTATTATATGTGAATTCTGACATGGGTAGGTTAGCACACCAGTTATATTGTTGCTCATTGGTATAGCAACAGAGGTAAACCTCCAAACTTTGGTTTACTCTTGCTGTTTGTCCATCAGATTGGGGGTGAAAAGCTGTGGATTGGCACAATTTGATACCAAGATTTTCAGTAAAAGCTTCCAAAAACTGAGCAATAAATTGGGGTCTGTGATCACTCACAATCTTCATTGGGATTCCATGTAGGGAGAAGACCCTATTCACAAACAACCTAGCTATTTCCACCAAAGTAATTGTGGTTAAACAAGGTATAAAGTGTGCCATCTTTGTGAAGCAATCTAACACCACCATGATTGCATTAAACCCATTGGAGTCTAGAAGTTCTCAAATAAAATCCACCAACACCAATGATCAAGGCCCTGCAGATGGCTGTAATGGAACCAACAAACTATTAGTCTTTTTCCTGCTTGCCTTGGACCAAAAACATACCAAGCAGTCTAAAATGTAAGCGCCACTTGCACCATCAAGCCCTTCCAAGAGAACTGCTGGTAAATTAACTCAACCATTTTATTCTTTCCTGGGTGGCCTGCCGTAAGACATGTGTGGTATGCCTCCATGATTTTATCCTGAATAGTTCCCTCCAGAGCCCATAGACAACTCTGATGATATAGGATTGACCCTATCTTATGATATCCCTGTGGCTGACCTACCAGATGTGCACATGCTAGTTCCAGTAGTCTATTATAACACTTGGACAGAGACTTCAAAAACTCAACTTTGGAATATAAGTCTAAGTATGTGCCCTTGTTTAAGGCCATGGTAGCAAGTGTAGCAGGCAGATCAGTACATAGGGGACCACAGCCTTATCTGGAATCAAAGTATTCATGTTAAACTCAATGTTCATACCAGCATCAGGGAGGTGTGAAGCATTTCTGCTCAATGCAAGAGCCAAGTGGTTGACAATCCCTTTGATAAACTCTTAGCAAACTTGTATATTGACAGATTACTATGCCATCTGGATTAACAGCCTGACAAAACTCTGGGTTGACAATAGTACAGAAGAGCCTTATGATTGGTTTTTACCACAAAAGGATGATTCAATGACATGAGGTGGTAGTACCAATACTTCAAAGACTCCACAACTGTCAATAATTCCTTGCTGTAGATCATGTAATTGCATTCTTGAGCCTCCATCTTCTGGGAGAAGTACCCTACCAGACTTTCAACACCATCACTGGCAGTTTTTAGCAACAAAACATTGACAGCATATTTGGAGGCATCTGTGGAGACCAAAAAGAAGCTCTGGATCCACATGTCACATAAAACAGAGAAGACAACAGAAGAGCCTTGATTGCCAAGAATGCTTCTGCACACTCAGGCGTCCAGACCAAAGTTGTTTTCCTGCTAGCTAAATACAAGGGAGCAGCTACTTCAGATAAATGCAGAGTAAAATTCTTCAAGAAAGTGCAGGTACCCAAGAAGCTACAAAGTTGAGATACCATCACTGTAGTAGCATACTTGCAAACTTCTGCTTCCTTATTGGGGGCAATAGTGTGACCATACTAAAAGATAATATTACCCAGAAAGGTAACCTTACACCTAAATAATTCACACTTACTCCGCTTGATAATCAATTTAGCCTGGAGAATACACTCTACAACTGCTGATAAATGGGCCTTATGAGACTCCTGATCCAGAGAAAACACCAAGATATTGTCCATGTACACAATGGCACATACACCCAGGAGATCTCTCAAAACTGATTCAATCAACTGCTGAAAGCAAGCCGGTGCAGTTTTTTAGTCCAAAAGGCATAATGCAGAACTGAAATATGCCTTTTTTAGTTCTAAACGCGTCAATCACTCCATTTCTTCTGCAATCCTAATCTGGTTGAATGCATTTAAAAGATCAAGTTTCAAGAATAAATTTGCCTTCTCAACACAACCAGAAATTTGTGCTTCAAGAGGCAAAGGGTAGGGATCCGGAATTGTGACTTTTCAAATCCCATAATAAACACAGGGTCTTAGCAACCCATTGGATTTTTGGAAAAAAATATGGAGAGCATATTAAGAATCCTTCTTAAAGATGTATCCCTTTGCCAACACTTCCTGAGTCCACTCATCCAAACATACATCCTCTTTTAAGGTAAAAGGATAAATTGGAGATGCAATGCAAATCAGTTCAACAGTAACCTTGAAGTCAAAGTTAAACTGAGTGTGCATGGGAAGAACCTTGTCCCTAGTAGCGCCAAATGCTGCAGACCAAGGCTGAGGACATGCTGGTAAGTCTGAATTCACAGGCGTAGGAACATGAATTGGCTGGATTGACTGGGAAGACTTCTCTAATTCTGAAATACCCAAAAACAGTATACAATTAGTGATGCCTGAAGAATGCTTCACTTGCAACTCCTTTTTCTTTAGCAGGTTTAATACATTATGATCCTGCCACCAGCCTACTCCTAAGATAATAGGGTACATGTTAGTAGAGCATATGGAGAACCTTGCAGTAAAAGACTGACCCACAATCATAAATACTACCAGTTTCTTAAGTTGGAACAAGGGAAACATCTGACAGTTCCCACCCCTAACCAGCATTTCAGGATGATACCTGAGTTGAAGCAAGTCTGCAGTCTCAACACTCATTAAATTCTTGGAAGCACCTGTATCTAATAGAAAGGCTGGCGTATAGATAGTTTGACTGTTATCAACACTACCATAAAACTAGAAATAACTAGAAGTAGATTTATTTGCAGAAAATGTTGCAACCTCAGCAGGATCTTGCTTCTTATCAGTGGTACAGACAGCAGCTAAGGAGGCAGGATGCTCCTGAAAATATTGCTTGATCATTTCTTGGACAGCAGCAGGAAGGACAGGATAATTACAATTGATGGGAACAAGGGGTAACTCTTTGGACTCAACTGCCAAAGACTTTGCAGGTACAACATGCTGAAGCATAGCTAATAAACTCTCAGGGACAGACACTACTGGCGCTTCATTCACCATGGTGGGTTTGTTCAAAATTGACAATTGCAACTGAGAAGAAACACAGGGATAACAATCCTAACTCTGGCTGGAGGACACCACTTCAGAACAAGTCCCAGTAAACCAGGAGCACACAGCGGGTTTGGCTTCAATTTCCATTGAACCTTGCTTGAAAGTCAACAGATTTGAGACCAGAGAAAGAATTTGGCTTACCAGGGCCTCAGTTGTGGTTAACAGGGAATCCCAAACTGCAGGATCCTGGGCATTCTGGTCAACTGCTAGCCACAACACTGATAGTTTATTCACCTTGGGAACATCAATTGTACGGCAGTAGGCAAGAAACTGAGGAAGGAATATTGAAAGCAGAGTAGTACTATGTTGGAAGGCGTAAACTTACAATATACTTTGAGCTTCTCAATAGATACACACAAATTTTTTAACAAAGGGTAAAAAAGATGCACTTCTGTCAAAACATGTGGATTGCACTCCACCGTGGACAACAACCATTTGTGAGCATCCTCAGAAACCTTTGTCATCACATGGTAAACTTGGGATTTGTGACTAAGGCTTGAACTGGAATAGAATGATAAAGCTGACAAAACTTCACGTGAATTTTCATCAGTAGGTGGAGCAAGAAAATAATCCAGACGCCAAAATGACAAGCACAGCAGAAATAGGAAACAGAAGATCCAGTCAACAACTGCAACCAGAGATGGAAACCACAAATTAAAGAAAAGCCCAAACTGAAAACTCAGAAAAGAACTGATATAAATAAGCATGGTAAACATAGATATCTTGATGGAACAGGATAAAAGAAACACAAATTCATGACAAACTGCTTCTAAAAACTTTGATGTAGAAGAGTTGAGTAATGTGACGGAAAGTGCAAGATAGTATGAAGCTGTTTCTAAATGGTGGGGAATTACCACCCAAATCCACATATAAATAATGATTAACCACCAGTGTGGCTTCAGATATTGTTTTATAAGATTTCCAATTGAGATACTAGGATTAAGTAATACAATTACTCTAACCAAAGTAGCCCAAGATAAATAGCCTGTGAAAGCATCAGAGAATCTTCAGAATAAACTTCAGGACATTGAGATGTAACACAATTTTCAGTTTCAAAGACAGGGGGGACAACTCCAAGATTGGCAGGCTTTGAATTAACATTGGGAGGTGCTGACAACAATGTTCCAACTGCAGGGCCCCATCTTCCAGTAATGATCTGGCTTAGAATCAGATTGTAGGGAATGTAGTGCAACAATCCAACTACAGGATGCATTTTTAAAATTTTAAATTAGACCAAGGGATATATGATTTTTATTTGGTAAATTTTTGGGGAGAAATCAACTCTTAGAGTTGAAACAGTGAAAATCATTCAATATATATCAAAAATTGACTAAGCAATACCACCTGGATCCTGGACTTCTATTCCCTACACATTGTCAAGTAAATTATCTAGCCCAGGTTGCAAAGAACCCTTGGGTGATCAATTTTTGACAACCCATGCTGATAAATAAGCTCATATCTGGTGACCCTTAAGCTATGTTGATTTATCAACATCAACTTGCAGGGGGAATTGGATTCAACTGGCAAACTGGAGCAGATGTAACCCATTTGTAATCAACTGTTTGATTCAAGTCCGTTAAATAAGTCAGTTTTGTTAAAGGCTTTCTGGCTTTCTGAGCTTTCCTATTTGTCTGAATAATCTTCAGCATTATAGAGCTTACTGTGACAGTGATGTGGTACTGGGAAAGTCAACAAGTCTCAATCAATATAGCCCTGGCTTGGGTGCAGTCCGGAGTGATGCAAGTTTCTACAGCAAGGCAGCACATTTGAACATGAGTAAGTTCTCCCTTGAAACCTGGCTTAAGTGGAAAGACGCAGGCTTTGGTTTTCTGAAGGCTGCAGAGTGATTTGTACATGAATTCAATGTGGAAAAAGCTATGACCTGGTCTGAAACTGGTATATGCCAGCTGATGCCAACCAACTCAGATCAGACCAATTTAACCCCAAGGTAGCCAGAGAATGGGCAGAAGAGAGATTCAAGGTACATGAGGTCAAAAGGTGGATGTAAGCTTCTGCCTCCCCAGATCTTGCGTTTGAATTCTTCTCTGCAGGCATGGCTTCTGGGGAAGCAGCAGAATGGATCAACAATGAAGTGGATGCTAAGGCAGCTCTCATCTTCAAGAATGAGAAGTATGCGCCCATTGACCTGCAGACCTGGTGCACAGCAAGAGGCCAGAGATTTTAGGAGGTGGCCAACTTTATCCAAGAGGAGTTTGCTCCAGATGGAGCTGATTAATGGTTAGCCAAAGATATGGACTGGCCTGAGGCCAAATCCTGGACTGACATGGGGGGTAAAATTTCACAAGCCTCCAAGTTCCATAGCCAAAATATTGACTATATTAAACAGATCAAATGGGTCAAGGTGGGATACATCACTGAGGAGGCACTTGTCTGGATCCACCAGAAGATACCTCTGGACTACAGCAGTCTTCCCAAGTGTAAGAGTTGGGCTCAGCATGAGGGGTCCAACTATAGCTACTTTTGCATTAATAAGGGAGCATGAAAGGGCAACATGCCTTTTGAAGAGTATTTTTGTGAAAAACTCAATGTCCCTGCTATGGATTGCATAGCACCCAAGTCAGTGATTAACAACTCAATCTACCTTACCCTACATGAACTTCCCAAGTGTGACCATGAAATATATATGCAGGCCACTAAGACGTTCTTTGAGAGTGAGTTCCCAAAGGTCCAGCTGTGGTTTCACTAAAAAGTTAAGCAGAACAACCTGGATTTAGGGTTCCTGATGTAGAGTCTAGAGACAAGGCTGAAAAGAAGGGCATTAGATACAAAGGATGGAACATCCAAATAGAGCAGACCTCCTTCATCAATAAGCGCACCAATTGGATATCTTTCATCAACATTCCAACTGAGTGTGAAGATAGCGCGGGGGTGCAAGACGCCATAAATACCAGTCTTAGCTATTATGTGAACATAGTAGCATGGCACAATGAATGTGCAGATATATTGATAAATAACTTTGTTCCTAATGCAATCCATGTCCTTCTGGGCCCAACTCCCATGGTTCAGGAAAAGAAGATTTCCATCCCATGCTTCATCCATATTCCTGAGAATCCTAAGGTGATTGTAGATGAAGTGGAAGGATAAAAACAAGTATGCCTGTTATGCTACAGAATAGGTCACACACTAAGCCACTCTCATCACAGACAGAATGCCTATTACAAGGACATCATCTATGAGCCAGAGGATGGTGTAACTAAAATAAAACCTTTCTTTACCCAAACCCAGTGGTGTGGATACCCTCTAGTTTTTCTCATTTCCATGAACTACTGGCCACTAGAGCTGCTCTGGCTCAGAGACATGCTAAAGCTTGGGCTGTGATGGCGTCAAGATTTGAAAATGATGTCACAAAGCCCTTCTGTGATCTCACAGACCCGTCAGAGGTTGAGCCCCCCAGCAGGCCTCCCCTACCTAGAAGCCAAATAATGAGTGGAAGAAGGAAGTGGAGGTTAAGTGGAACCAGAAACCCAATAATAGCAAGATTGTTGGATTCAACCCCCTAGTAAACCCAAGCCCACTGTAAACCCTAAGCCAACTAGCAAGTCCATTAAGAAAATTCCTTGTGCCACTCCCATGGATGTAGATGACATGGAACAGAACTTTAGTCCTTCAGAAATGACTAAAGCTCAGGCCTCAGCTAAAATGACCCCAGTCCCCGTCCTTGCTAAGAGCAAGTAGAACCTGGAGTCCTCCACCATGGCTGATCTATCCCCCAACCTCTCTGTGGCGCTCAAGGGTTGAAGGGATGGGTTGAGTGCAGCTGAGCAACTGGAAAAACAACAAGACTAAATTCTTCTTACTCAACAGAACCTCTATTTTTGGGCTCTGCAAGTAGTCTAATATTTGTAAGTTGATTGTTGTGTTGTTAGGGTCAATGATTATGTTTATTGGGGACCTCTTGGGGTCTTTTTATACTTGGAGGAAGAGAAGGGAAAAGAAAAGGTGAGTCATGCTGACTAGGATCTAGAATGTCAGGCAATGAGCCTACTATTAGAGGGCTGAAACATTTTTGAAGAATATTCAGAGGGAAAGGGGTTAGATTGGACAAGAAGAGAACATTTAGGCATGTGATCTGGAGTCAGGTGGTTGCAGCAATAGTAGGGCCATCTTTAGGGAATTGAGTGTATAATAGGGTTTCAGACTACTTTCTTTGAAGTTCATATTTTGGCTAGAAGAAGGGCAGAAGATCAAATAACCAATTTACATAGCAGGATGAACAATGGGTCAATCATTGATGCATCTGCAGCTAGCCACAGATGCGTTAATGGGTTGTTAATTGTCATATATAATACACCTTTTGATGGGTCACCAATTCATGCATCTTTAGCTAGCTGCAGATGCTCTGATTGGTCACTAATTGCCATATGAAAACTCACTCCAATGGGTCACTCTCTGGCGCATCTGCGGCTAGCCGCAGGTGCATCAATTGGTCTCTAATCAGAATTGATGCTATGTAATTCAGAGGGTTACTCTCTGGGATAGATTATAAAAAAGGGCAGCAGTTCCCCTTATACTTTTCTAAATAAGGGATCAGTCCAGATAAGGCAATACCAGGGAGTGGCGCCCTGCACCACACTCTCCAATCAACAAAAAACCCCAATAATGTAGCGCCTCATACCTGTGGGTCAGGAAATCAATTATAAGGATAACAACAATCAATGTGAGGGGGATTGTGACGTTAAAAGTGAGGCAGAAAAACTACACTATATAAAAACAAATAACAATATTGACCTGGTGATCATAATAGCGATACAGGCTCAGCAACTTTCAACCCAACTAAACTTCTCACCTGACCTGTCAGCACACACATGGTCAAGAGAGAGTAAACTGAATGGACTCTGGACAGATCATGTGGCAATTGTGGCCCTGAGAGACAGCATTGACATCAGCTTTGTGGCTATGCACCTAGAGGGCAGAATACTAGTGGAAAAAGTTAGGGATGTTAGGAGCAATAAGAAACTAACAGTTGTTGGTGTATAGCTGAAACCTGGTGGGAACCAAGAAAGTAGGGAAGGGTGGCAGATCCTATTGACACTTGACCTCCCTGATCAAACTCTTTACATTGGAGATTTCAACATGTACACCAATAAAAGAGACACTTACCTATGTTAACAACAACTTCATCTCTCTGCAGACCTGATGTATGGGTTTCTGGAAGCACAAGGGGTAGTTGAGACTATTGAAAACAAGTATTTGGACCTCACTCAGCTGAGAAGGTGGGGTTAAATAGACAGATTTCTGGTGTCAGGCGCCATGCTGGACAATATCCTGATCTCTGGCAATATTTCATAGGAATAAACTGGATCCCAGGTTCAGGTAGCTTATATCTCAGATCACTATATTGTGTACATTGATTGGTGCTCAGTATTACCCAATGTGCTAAGCAACAGTGGATCATACAACAATCCACATTTTGTAACCACAAGTGAAAGGAGATGGTTGAGAGAGCCATCCTGGCATTGACCTTCCCCCAATTGGGCCCAGTGCAGTCATCCAGTGACACATGATTAGGCATCCAAAAAGGGGATCCAGTACTCCATCATCTCCTTTTGGGGGAGACACCGGAACAATAAGCCCACAACACTGCATGCTTTAGAGAAAGCATATAAGGAAGTGGCCAAAAATGTCAGGAAAATGGTCATAGGTAGGGGCATTGGGCGGCTTGGGTTGAGGGGTGGCCAAGCTGGCGGGTAAGGCCAACCATTGAATGGGTGCTAACTTGATAATGTAAGAGACAGACTGACCGAGCAGGGACCAGGGTCTGGAGTTGGGGACCATGGAATCAACCAATCCTGTCAAAGTAATGTAGAGTACTCCAAACAGTTGGGTGGAGGTGGTCTTGGCGGCAGAGGGGGTTCTAGCGGGCAGTCTGGTCTAGGGGTTGGGGGTGGAGTCATGGGAACAAAATACACTGGTAGGTAGTTGTACTTGTCCTTGAAAAATAAGGGTGGGATCTCAATTCTCTTTCCTTTGTGTCCTACATAGTTGGTACTTCTAGTTCTTGCCAAGGGGTTGGCAATGAGGATGGTTTCTAAGTTGTATTCCAAGTAGGCCAGGTTGAGGGGGGGTATTCTGTAAAGTGCACAGGTCCAAAGGGGGCTCCCAGGGGATGGTATAATGCCTGGGGCAATTCAGCAGGTTGATCACTGGAGTGGGCGGCGGCCTGGTAGTCTGCTTGACCAGAATTAAGATCAAAGATCACTAAAACAAGATAGGGTAAGATTTGTTCAAACCAAAGGTTCATAAAACTTTATTATCAAAAATGAAAATGTGGTCTTCATCATGACGCCGGGGTTTTTATACCATGGTGATTTGCTTCTTCAATTTTTGAAGGGTTCAAGTCACAGGCAAGGTACTGGCGAGGCGTGGATCTTGGCTTAGAGTCTTGAGGGCGGTAGATCCAGGTTGTGCCTGATCTGGTGAATAGAAGTGGCAATGATTCATTCCGCAGCCACTGTTTACCATGTCACCTGAGCAGTTCAATTGCACTACCCATTTTGGATGAAAGGCTGGTGGTTGCTGGTGGTCATTGGCAGAGTTAATAATAGGTTTTGCTTTAACCTCCTTAAGGCAAGTTGTAACCTCTGTATAGGTCTGGGTCTTGGGTGGCTCCAGGTTGGCATCAATCTGGTGACCATTTGGGGAAATGTCCTTGGGGGGTTGGCAGGTCTCTGAGTAACTCGTCAACTCAGGTTTGCAATTTTGCAAGCGGGAGGTTCCTTGTCCACTTTGTGTGACTCAAGTAGTCCTTGGAAGGTCAGGGTTTGATTCCAGGGAATTTCCCGTAGCAGGCTGTTGGTTTGTGGGATAATTTAACAATTCAAGCCTGTGACTTAATGGATTGGTGGGTCCTGGATTGTCCTGGGGGTTTTGCTCCGCCTTCAGGAAACTGGGGTTTGACTCTTGGGTTTTCAATACAAGTATTGAAGTGTCATTAATGACAAAGAATTACATTATGAAAATCAACACTATCTATTGGCAGATCAAAAAGCTGCACATGATCATTGAGAAGTGCCATCAGACCAATGCAACATACCAATTCCAATGTAGCTTTGGTGCATATAAAAAGGACGGACTATGTAGCCTTGCTTAACATCAGAGGGGATCTCCTTTCACTGAAATTGATACAGGGTGTGGTCTGAAATCTAAAGACAAATCTTTGATTAAGCAGAAGATACAGGATTTCTACTCCAGTCTGTATGCTCATGCAGATGTGGATAAGGATGCCCTCTCTTCACTAATGACAGAGGCTGATCCAGAGCTCACACAATGTCCCCTGGAAATGTGTTGACCTCTGGCAGCCAACATCACACTGGAGGATATTCTTGCAGCCATTAAAGAATCCCCAAATGGCAAATTTCCAGCTCCAGACTGCATTCCAGCAGATGTGTATAAGCCTATTTGAAATCTGATAGCACCTATCTGACTAGAATTTTCAACTATGTCCTTTTCTCAGCCACCCAATTTCCTGAGGGGAATGAGGTATCAATTTGCCTCCTCTTCAAGAACAAGGGACATAGGAGCAATTTTAAGAACTGGAGGCCAATCTCATTGTCAAATACAGATTACAAACTGGTGACTCAGATTCTGTCTAACAGAATCATAAAGATTACCTATGTGATCTTACACCAAATGTAGTTTGGCTTTTCATGTGGTTTTTCTGTTTGGAATAACATCCACATGGTCCAAAATACCCTCCAGAATAGGGTTAAATTAAATAATATTTACCTGCTATTTCTGGACATGGAGAAAGCGTATGATTGTGTATTGTTTTTATATCTCTATGCAAGTATTTGGGCTTTAGACCTTCTGGTGGAATTGATCTGTTGGATAAAGATGTTGTACCTGAAACTCCAGGTGTGTGTTATTGTCAATGGTGACCTGTCTGAGAACATCAAAATTTTCAGGGATTGAGACAAGGGGATCCTCTGTCTCCTATCCTGTTCAATTTTGCAGCAAACTTGTTCTTGACAGATGGAAATTCTAGGCTGAGAGGCTTCACTCATTCTAGTTGGAAGGCACTCTGTATGGCTGCTTTTTCAGATGACACTATTGTTAGTATGACCACAAATGAGGACTCACAAAAGCTGACAATCCTTCTGGAGTTGTACCAAAGGGCATCTTACGCAAAGGTTAACATAAAAAAGACAACACTGGTAAATATAGAAGTGTCAAACTTTGCACCAATGCATGGCCTCACGCCTATCCCAGTCTGTTAAACCTTTAGACACTTGTGAGTGTGGTTCAACTCTATGGATATTGATCTGCAGGACAATAAAAAGATCCTCTTTAAGGCTATTGCTAATAATATCAACAGGTAGCGCCATTTCTGGTTCAATGTAATTGCACAGGTTACCTCTTTAAACATCTTTGTGTTCTCCAAGATGTGGTATGCAGCACACATTGTACTCTTTTCCAAAGCCTTTGAGAAGAAGATGTCAAGCATGACCCACAACTTCTTATGGGCTACTCCCAATACATCCCCTGTCAAAATGTTGTTGGTCTCTTTCCCCAGGTTGTCAGGCAGACTGTTCTGATAGATCATGTCCAGCATTGGTATAGGATGTGGGAGAAAGGACTAAGGTAACTACTTGCCGCCCATACTGATTTACCAGCAGCAGGCAGAGCAGTAAACTGGGAGTGGACTATCCAGATACCCAACCCTTTGAAAAATGGACTGAGACAATGGTTTGTGAAAAGAAAGAGATTTATTCCCCCCAAAGAAACACCTGAATATTGGCGCCGCTGCTCAGCAATAATGCAAGTTTTTGAAAGAGAAATATATAAGAATCTTGATCCTGCTGGTCTTCAGAATTGGTACCTAAAGGGCTTGCATCTGGAAAATAGAAACAGACATATCAATTCCAATATAGATATAAAGAGCATTGTCACACGCCAGTAGACAGTGGTGTCCAAGTGTGGGAAGAAGGTGCTCCACAGCCCAAAAACTCAAGCTGAAATATCACAAGATGATTCATAAGTGGTTAGAAGCCAGCAGACTGGTCACAATCACCCCAAAGAAATTGCTACTCTGAAGCGGGTGCTAATGGTGACAAAAAATGCACAGACTCTGACTTGAAGACTGTTCAACAAGGCCTTCTGGAGTGAATTGACATTCCCTGTAGAACACCCAATTTGCTAGTGTGGGATATGACCATTTAAAGATTCCAATCTGGAGCACAAATTATTTGGTTGCATAGCTGTATTGTGGTTCTGGACTGAGTTCACTATCACACTGAACCTCTCTGTATGCTTTTAACCAAAGTTTGACATCTTCTTTATGAGAAGTCTCAAATCAGGACCCCTATTAGTTCAAGCAGTTGTTTATCATATTGCACTTTGGACCATCCGCACTATCTATATAGATGTAATATTTGAAAATGGACCAAACCTGGTGTCACTCATGAAGGAGAAATTCTACGCCCTAATAGACAATGTTATGATCTGTACAGAAAAATTGGTCACACATTTCCTGGGAACAGGAAGCTTATGAATACTATTGTTGACTCATACCACCTCATAGTTGAGGGAGTTATTTAATAGAAAGAAAGGCGCACAGAGGGCCTTAAGACTACAACTTCTTCACCTGGTATACCCCACTTCCCTCCCTCCCCACAGCTGTGTTCCTTTTAAACACTGTCTTTGAACCTTAATAAACCTGTATTCCCTTCAAAAAACTTAGCACACTTGTTAAGCTCAAGGCCATGAGTGCCTGAGTTGTTTGAGGCTCTCAACTTGGACCCAGAGGTCCCAGGTTCAAACCCTATTGATCTTGCTTGCCCTGCCTCTGTATTTTTGTTATTATTGGACCTTACCTGCATTGTGGAATTTTCCAGCATGAACCAGGATTTTCACATCCAATTATGGCTAATAATGTTAAATTTGCACCCCATTATGATGTAATAGTGATTCATTGGACCCTATCTGTAGTTGTATTTCCAACCAGGATTAGCCAAACACTCCAATAAGTGACGTGACAACATTAAATTGAACCTCCTATCCCTATTTTTTTAAGCCATGGTTCTCATCTACAGTTGTTCCAAACTTTAAATAAAGTTATTTTTAAAAAAATACTTGCTAAGCTCATCATTTGCCTTATGGCTCAGTTTAAAGAGTCCAAGGTTTGATTTTTCTATCAGGCCTTTTTTCCCTCTGAGTATCAATCAACCTCCAAGGTTTATTAGTTGGTTTGAGACACCTAGTCTCATAATCTAAATTTCAGATTATTTGTTTTGTCCCTCAATTAGTACAGCCTAATTGATTTCTGGGTTATCCATTACTACACTGGAAAATCTCTCCAGGGTCAATCTTATTATTTTGAATTTCAACCTATGAAATTTATCACAATTAACCTTTTTGTGAAACCACATCACAATATGACTGTATACTATTAGAATATCTGTAAGCATTGTGCATAGAGGACACAAAAAATTGTTGATGTAGTAAAACTTTAATGTGACTTTTCCTTTAGTGTAATTTATGTATTGATGTATTTAATTTTTCCAGGTCTCAATGTTTGACAAGCTGTTTTGGTTATATGGAGATACCCCAAGTTTTTTCCACAAAAACTGCATCCCTTTACCACACAATAATAAAAAGAAATTACAGCCTCAAATCTAAAAATGTATTTGACTATGTCCTGTATATTTGATAGTTCAAGGTGGAAACTTTGGGTAATCAATTGCTTGATTGCCCAGATATGCTCCTTATTAATGATTTTACTCATGCTTGTGTTTCTCCATAAGGAAAATTCTGCCAGTTTTCAGGTACATAATAAATAGCCTATGTTCTTACTTTACCAATACACCTACAGTTGCTACAGCCCTTCTTTTAGTCATGAGTGTCTTTGATAAGCTTGCCAGGGGCTTCACACATGGAGTTTAGAATCACCTTATGTTTAGGTTTTTATGTGATAGGCAAAAATTCATTAAGTTCTTTCAAGATACAGAGCATATGTACCTGACTGTAAAACACAGTAACCTTTTTGACCACCTGCTGCACCTACACAGTTTGATAATACTGTAGCCCTTAGTAGTTGCATTGCTCTTTACTATCACTCATACAAGGCTCATAGGTGGTATCCAGGAACACTGTACAGTTTCTATAAGACTAGTGGAAATACCAGCTTGGAGATAAATAGGATTGTATACCAGGGAAGCCCTCTCAGTGGTGTTGTTGTTTACATTTATGGTGGTGGTGACCTTGGGGGCCTTCCTAGACAGCTTTGATACTATTGTGTTAATACAGTAGTTTTCAAACCTGTTGAGATAAAAAATCTCAGTCTAAAAACAAATCAAAGTGGATCTAAATCTATTGTGATTTAATATAAATCCCTTGAATTTTGATTTTGTTTTTTTCTAAATTGTATTTGTTTTTAGAATGAGATTTTACATTTATCTCAAAAAGTTTGAAAACTAGTGTACTAGACACTCTTCCAGTCTGGGTGCCCTGTTTTTATTGTATTTGTGTGCCTCAACTTACTATCAACTCAGAGCTTCTCCCATATTTTACTTCAGGACTGCACATCTCTTTTCTTTGACTCACAAGTGCGTCCACATCTGTGGTGTACATTTTTAGCCACTTGATTCTGTGGATGCAACACATCCATTTTGGTATAAAAAAATAAATTGAACCAGTTTATATGTATAATTTATTTAAGGTGATACTGTAAATTCAGAACCTGAATGTAAAAATGCAGGATTGTCAAATCCTTGGTCCAATTTTTGAATCACTTTTGCAGGATGGCCTTTTTAAATTAAATTTAATTCTTTGTATTTTTATTTGGATTTTTAAAAATTTGGGAGCTCACAGACACTTTGCAAAGTTCAAGTCAAACCGCATATTTCCAATGAACAAAATGAATTAAATGGAATCAGATTTGAAGTGTTCAAATCCATCAACCATTTTCACTAAGTTTACTATGTTTTTTAAAATTGTGGAATTGTCAAATCCAAGAACCAAATTTCAAATCACTTTTGAATCCCACTAGTAAACTCAAATAATAATTTCAGGAACTGGAATCCAAATTTAATGTACAGTAAAAAAATAGGACAAATCAACCCAAATCAAGAAGCTCCACTCTGGATAAAATCAAATGAAAAATCCAATCTCAACAACCATGTTTAGACATGAATTCAGATGAAATTTAAAATTGTCTAAACTGGTAATTTGCAATATTCTGCTTTATAAATGACTATTATAGCAAACATAAACCCATATAATGATAAGTGAGCTACCCTCCTGATGACGCAGAATTTTTTTAAAAGTTTTTTGGCCCCCGGCTTAGCCAGGGGCCAAACAAAAGATTTTTCAAGGAAGGAAGGAGAAAGATAGACTATCAGTTTACTACAAAAGTGTTAATGTAGTACTATTAAGGATACTTGATTACAGTAGATTTTAAAAAATGCTAATAATAAAATAAAATAATGTATTACAATCTACCTTATCATGTTGTCTTTTCCTTGATGTGTTGATAGTTCATTTGCTGTTGATAATGTGCTTGCGTTTAATTGGATAGTTTCACCTCCAGTTGCCTTGGCAATAGGAAATCAAGTTGCCTCCGCAACCACAGTTGGTCTCAGGGAGGCAACTTGATTTCCTATTGCCAAGGCAACTGGAAGTGAAACTATCCAATTAAACACAAGCACATTATCAACAGCAAATGAGCTATCAACACATCAAGGAAAACACAAAATGATAATATAGACTGTAATATATAATTATATTTTATTATTAGCATTTTTTAAAATCTACTATAATCAAGCATCTAAATTTTAGCCATCCTAAAATGGAATACAGCAATTTTCAAGAAGGCCTATGATTCCTAAAAGAATTAGCACAAATCCACTCTAGATCCTTTGATATTCTTTTTGAGATGCCCATAAATTATATTTATTTCAAATTTGCCTCATTTTTTATTTGAAACTTGGTTCTTGGATTTGATAATCCCGCAATTTCAGATTTTTTAAGTTTACATGATGTCTATGATAAATTTGAAATACAGGAAATCTCAAATCATACATTAGAATCCTGCATTTCTGATTCATGTATCCCACATTTGTTTGCTGAGTTTTTTCTTTTGTTAGTTGAGTTATCTGCTCAAGGGATTCAAAATTTGCCAATTCAAATAAATCAAAAAAGTCAAATTAAATGGTTGATTTTATTAAATATTTTAATTTTCATTCAGCTGAGTTGCCTGTAAAGTGATTCAAAATTTGGACCAAGGATTTGACAATCCCGCATTTTTACGTTCAGGTTCCAAATTTACAGTATTTATTTGTCTATATATTGTACATAAAAGCTTGTAGTCACTACCATTTGTTTCATATTGGGTTTAAAAAATCTATATTTTTTATTTCTGTTTGTAGATTTAGAATTTTAAATACATGTATTAATAAATTTGAATTTTTGATAATTTTAATCCAAAAAGAGACACTAGGAAGCTTTTTTGTTTTAGAAGGTATAAATTAATTAGGTTGAACTGATAACAGTATTATTGATCCATTTATTTGATTTGATATTTTTGTTAACACTTTCATTTGCTATAAAGGAAGTGTTTTTGGATCAAGTTTTACACTTAAGTGACTGAGTTCACTTTGGGTTTAAAAATGATAGTAAAATAGCAACTTTTTTTGACTGAAACTCATTTATTTAGTGCTTGATATATTTTCTGTTAATCTTCATTTTTTTCTCTGTTTACATGATTTGTTGTGTCTGGTCATTTTTTCCAAACTGTGCACATTTTCTGGGAATTATCTTCTATTTCTATCAAAAAATTGAAGTTTATTATGTGAGTGAACCAATTTATTCTAGACTGAAACAATTTTGTTTATCTCATCCATTTGTAAAACTGTATTGTGTGTGATCTCAAAATAACACAATACTTTATTCCCAGCTAGTAAGAAAAAGGCTTTGTGTGGGGTTCCTATTCACCAGTACCCAAAGTGTGTCCTGGATTGTATCCAAGGACAGGCTGGAAGGTGCTGTCATTCTCTAGTAAGGGAAAATGTATCTCAAAAATAGGTATGGGGCCAAAATGGGACTTATTTACTCTCAGAAGGAAGATCCCCTTAGAAATCTTCTGGTATATTGCCTGGGGGTCAAGGAAACAAGATAGTTTTGCCAATAATTGGAGTCCTCCAAAAATATCTTAGAAACCTTGTACTTGGTCTTGAACTCATGCACCTTTGTCTTTGACTCCTGCTCCTCAGTCTTAGACTCCTGCACCTTTATATTGGGCTCTTGCTCTCTGTAAAGTCTTTATGGCTTTTGTAATTCACTCTTTTATAGCTCCTTGTTTTCTCTCAGAACTCTTGGTTATCAAAGCTTAAGCTATCTGTCTTCTTCTTCTCTACAATATATTAAACATTTTTTCTTACTTCAGCCAATTAAAGCCCTGGGGTTTCTGCTTCATTCCATCATTTTTTAGGCTTAAAATCTTCAGTTTAAGCCCTCAAAACACTTATCAAACAAGCTTCAATGTGCAGCCAATAAGACACTTGGATTCAATGGTTTTGCCAAAAGGTTCACCCAAATGACTCACTTTTGATCATGGTTTGAACCCAACACTGTCTTGCTCCAGATAAACAACTGCTCCGTGTTTTGAACGGTTTCACTGTAATTCCTGTATGTTTCTCTGGCAAAACTCAAGCTTGTTTGCCTAAGTTTTACTTAGAAGATTTTTGACCCCTCAATTCTTCAACTTTTCTCCAAGTTTTCCCACATTTTTTTCATCATTTTATCACTTCAAACTTACATGTTGCTTGCTTCTCGCCTTTCCCAACCATTTTGGCAAAACTCTAGCCTTTGTTCTCACAGTTTCTCTGTTCTGTTTCTGGCCTTTTTCCTGCTCTATTCCACTCAGTCAACTCTTAATAAATCCACAGCTTAAACACTGTAAATTATTTCTTCTCTCTTTTCTTTTATTTATATGATAATTAATTCAATCTTTTTATCAATGTTTTGGCAGCATCAATTAATCATTTTACTGCTTTTTTCTTATAAATATCTACACTTTCATTAGTCTGAAACAAGCATCCCTGCTTCTGAATCTACTTCTGCTATTCCTTCTCAACCAAATTCCAGCTCTTCAATTATTCCTGTACTAATATATTCTAGTCTTTCATCTAGTCCTTCCTCATCCAACAACTATTTCATCAGCCAGTGCGTTCTAGGCCATCGGCTAGTCCTCACTATGAACCACCTAGGTTCCAATATAAACCATCTTGGTTCCAAAGCTCACTATGATCTTCCAGTCCCTCAACTAGTCTTCAATGTGATCATACAGTCCATCTTAATAGTCTTCACTGTTGATCATACACTATGAATCACAATGGTTCCAAATACAGTCCCTGTCACCAATACTCAGGCATAAGTCTACAAGGCCACTGGAGTATGAATTGGCCCTTGCAAATGACCTCCACTTAGGCCATGCAATCACAGACAATGCTCATATCTATGTAGTTATATTTACTCACCCAGGTGATTAATCTGAGCTTTCAGTTGTAAAGTAATCAACTTTACTTCCCAGAGGCCTGATCATACCAGGTTCTGCAGCTGCTTCCTCAAGCAACTACCCTGGTAACACCTCTGAGCACATCCATGCCCCCAATGGTAGCTTTAGGACCTTCCCAAAGCCACAAAAGAAACACAGACAAGGACACCCTACCAGTTCATTAGGTAGGGTGCTTGATCACAGACATCCTGTAAGCGCACAAGGACATGTAGAGCTATCTAAGCTCCTCCCTTCTCTGGCAGCCCACGTATCCCGCCAGGGTCACGACAATATCTTACTCTGGTAGCCTGGGTTACCCACCAGGGTGGACACTCCACACCCCAAGCAGCCAACATTTACTTCTGAGTGAGGACATCTAACTAGCCCAGCAACCAATGTTCCCTGCTGATATAGTCCCTAGTTTGCCTCTAGTATTCACTGTTATTTTAATTTGTGATGTCATTTTTTATTGCAGTTTTCAATATTTTGTATTAGAAGAACACTATGTGAAATTTTATAATTAAAATTTTTTAGGCTTTTTAAAATTTTCTTAAGATAGTATGAACTCTATTAAAGATATCTTTTGAGATGGCACTTTTGAGATGTTGTATTGCATTGATTGAGTCCAGGAGTTTGATTATGACACAAGCCCAGTTCCAGAACTTCACTCTTTATATCAGCACCTAGAGCAGCTAGAGTTATAGTGTTGGGAACCATTTTGATTGGAAATGTATAAAAATTCAGCCAAGTAGTATATATTTTATAGAAACCATTTTTCATTAAGTCTTAATATTGTTACCGCTATTTTCCTCTACTGACCTCATAAGAAGAATGCTGCAATGGTGAGCAAAGTTAAGTCTGAAATAATCTTCAGCCACTTGGTCAGTGAAGCGTCTGAAAGAAATATTCTATTATACAATCCAAAATAAATAAAACTAAAAAAGTGCAAACCAACCATCTCAAACTTAAACTAAAATTAATCTATCTAATTTCAATGTATCTCTTTAAATAGATCATGATCACTTTCTCAAGTCAAGCCAATTATCAGCATAGAGCTTTAATAATCAATCATATAAAAGTGTTGCAAATCAATGTAAATTAAAATCTTTTAGTGTGAATTTTTGGTAGAAAATCCTGTAATATTATTTTCTCAAAATTTGTCTCAGACTGGATTTTTGAACATGGTTCTTAGCCAAGGCTGTTCCAAAACATGACTCCTGAACTAAACAAAATGCATGAAGTCCCCTGCTACACAAGATACATTTATAACAGATATGACTGGGAACATGGGTGCTACATGGAAAGTTTGACTCAGCTCTGGCTAGCTTGCAGCTCTTGGATTCCACACCAAAATATAATTACATAAAATTTAAATTTTCTAAAAATAAATCTCAAACTTGAGAACCCAGAGCCAGAAGTTTGCTGCAGCTATCATGGGCTTGGCCAAAGCAGCCCTAGTACCACATATTTTTACAAACTATGGCTGTAGCCAATGGTCAAGGGCTTAGTTTTTTGTGCCAGAATTCTCCCTTTTTGTATGGGATTGCATGTAAGGATGAGCCAATAAAAGCTGTTGAATTATCAATTGAATTTAAATATATAATATTATAGAAGCACCAATTCAATTTCTTAAAGCTTGAGTGCACTCAACCGACATTAAGACAGACTTGCTTTTATAAAGTTAAAATATGAAGCAGATTTCCTACTACGCATTGGGTTGATGGTTTCTTGGTTGGGTGAGTTTTCAAATCCAGATGGATATTCTTGGATGTGAGGTTGAATACTGAAAAGTCTAAAAATAATTAATCACCAATTGTCCAGATCAAATGCCTGGTTTCATTGATAAATTACTTCTGATTGTCAAAACAGCAGGCTTGACCCGCCAGCAAGGTTCTGGTAAGCGGGTTTGTGACCTGCAATCCAATTACCCGGCCACTTGAAGCCAGTCTAGGAAGTCAACTTGAATTTCCAAATCCAAAAACATGAACAAATAATGATCCCTTATGGTGGATACCTTGTTTTGGCGCTTGACTCATTACTAGGATCAAGCCACCCCCTTTAATATCCAACCGTGTGATCAACACAATCATGTTCCTGTTATCCTTGATTTACAATGACTATATAATCACTATCTCTCAATAAAGATTATTATCTAGTTTCTAAATATTTCCCCCTTTTAACTCTGCTAAAACAGCACAGTTACAACATTGGTAGCACAGGTAGGTTCTCCATCCTACCTTATCTTGTAAAATTACGCCTGTTGCCCGTACTTGCCGCGGCCAACAAATCCTTGAAAGAATTATATCTGGCCTTCTGCTGGACTGGACCCAGTACACCCCTGATGCCAAGATAACTGATGGCTTTGTCCTGTATCAGAACATGGTGATACCACTCCCCGCGTTCAATGCCATGTTAGCACAAGGGTTCTTCCAGGCTCCCTCCACTATTCCGCAACCAACTGAAAAAAACACCATGCCCAATTATGTAGCCCAAAGACTGAAAATAGCTGCCTTGGAACCTTTTGCTGGGACCAACAACGACAACGCTGCCGCAGGGATCCAGTCCACCCAGAGCAAGCTGGCCTAGATGGAATGCCCACAGCAATTTTGGATTGCAGAAATCTCCATCCAACTGACCCACAACGCTGGCACCTGGTGTGACAAGTGGCACAAAGAACATGCCAACAAGAAATGTGATTCCTTCAAGCAAGACTTCTTGTCAAGGTTTGTGCTTAAGGACACAGCACTCATGATCATACGCCAAGTAACAAACCTAACCCAGACAGGCACCGTGAAGGAGCTCACCCACGCCTAAAAGGAACTCTGACTTTGCGCACCCTCTGAAATGGCCTTTGACACCCCAGCTACACACCTCATGTACTATGACGGCCTTAGGTTGCATGTAATGAGACACATGAACCTGGACCAGGTGACCAACCTATAAAGCCTGTACTGCAAGACAGAGAAAGTGGAACAAACATCCAACACCCTCCATAAGGCACAAACTGGGAAACAAGAAAGACCCAAGGATTCTCACACAGACAGGAGCTCCACTTGACCACCCCCTAGAAGCAAGAGGAATAACACCAACCATAAACCCACAAGCTCAAATGGACATGGGAATGGAAACAATGGCTAGTCAAATTGTACCAATTTCTGTATCACTGCCACACAAGGCAATCAAGATGAGGGAAAAGCCCAGGGAGAGCATTAAGCAAGCCAAGCTCTCCCCACACATCTCCTGACTTGCCCAACAATGAATACTGACCCAAGGACGTGGACCAGTGCCCAATGATCCAAGTACCCTCAGAAGACCCAGTACTGTACACCATTACCAGGTATCCCAATAAACTGATGTCCTATCCTTTCTGTTTTTGCAGTTACACAGGCTCAGCACTCCTGGACTTGGGTGTGGATCAAACCCTAGTCAACAGCAGCTTTGTAGATAAGTTCAAGCTAGCCACTAATCCTTTACAGATTAAAAATGTGGTCCTGGCTGATGAACATCACATTGCTGTGACACAAGAGACTTCCCCTTCTCTGTCATGCTCAAGAACCTACACTCCACCATCCAAGGCCCTGTCATCAACTTCCCAAAGTTTGAAATTGTACTGGGAATGGATTGGTTATAAAAGAACAATACTCATGTAGACTGGGCAACCTCAGTGTTGATCATTAAGCGTGAAGGTGTCAATCACCAGATCTACCCTGACTCAGTGGACTGACTCCTACGTGGCCACATCTTTGTGCGCATCACAGAGACCCTGGACAAAAAGGGAAACCTGAAGGCAATTGACTGGGACTCCTGCCAGTACAAGATCATACACTTCAAGGACCACCAGGATACCTCCACACCTCAGGATTGCAAAATTGTGGCCTGCCATCCAGAAATCTTCAAGGAAGCTCTACCCGGGTTGCCCCCAGAGAAACACATTCAACACTCCATCCAGCTCAAGGGCTATACCCAAAGCACGTCCTATCTACAGGCTGACCCCAAACAAAGACAACACCCTATGCGCCTACTTCAAGGAAGCGTTAGATAAAGGACTTATCCGCCCCTCACAGTCTCTCTTTGGGGCTGCTGTATTATTTGTGGCCAAGAAGGACAGTACCTTGCTTCTGGTCACAGACTACCGAGCCCTAAACAAAGTTACCATCAAGAATTGTTATCCACTACCACTGATTCACAATCTCTTTGAAGCCTTGGGAGGAGCCACAGTCTGCTCCAAGATTGATCTAACTGCAGGCTACAACCAGATTTTTATTAAGGAGGAAGACATCCCCAAAACAGCCCTCTGCACTAAATACGGCTCCTAAAAGTGTGTTGTGCTCAACTTTAGCATGACAAACGCCCCTTCCACCTTTGTGACCTTCATGAACAAAGTGTTTGCCCCGCACATAGGCAAGCATGTCCTAGTCTACCTAGAAAACTTCATTGTCTATAGTCCCTTGGTGGAACAGCATCACAAAGACCTAGAGGCAGTCTTTGCTACTCTGGCACAACACAAACTGTTGGCCAAACCCTCCAAGTGCCAGTTCTTCTGTGAGCAACTACCCTTCCTGGGACACATAGTCTCAAAAGACGTCATCAAACCCAACAGTCAAAAGATACAGGCTGTCTGCAAGATGCTGCCACCCAAGGATAAGAGGAACTCCACAACTTCTTGAGGATGGTGGCCTATGTACGCCACTTTATACCTGACTGTGGCGTTTTGACTGCCCCCCTGTCCGCCATAACAGGCGTCAAATCCAAGTTTGTGTAGACACCCCAACGTGATCTCTTTTCAGATGCCTCAAGGAGAAGCTCAGGACGTCTCCTATTCTGCAATACCCCAAACATGATGGGGAATATCAAATGGAAACCAACACCTCAGACACATTCATTAAGGGAGTTCTACAAATTAAAAATAATGATGGTGATTTCCTGCCCAGAGCTTATGAATCCTGAAAGTTGACAGATAAAAAATGTTGATACCCTATTCACAACAAGGAACTGCTGGCCATTGTACACTGCCTAGTCAAATGGCGTTGTTATCTAGAACAACAGGAAGAATTCACAGCATTGGCTGACCACAAGTTGCTCATATACTTCAAAACCCAAGCAAATCTATCTCACCGCCAAGCCTGCTGGATAGAGCTTGTGAAGAGATTCAATATGCTCATACAGTACAAACCTGGTCCCAATCTTGTCATGGCAGACACCCTCTCACGCCTATATGTCCATGCCATGAGAGGGGAAAATGGGCTCAACCCAGACTGGCCTCTCTTGGTGCTACAAAAAAAAGACAATGGCTTCCCTCCTGGTACAACCAACATAACAAAAGAAACAGTCATCAAAAATAAACACCTATTTGCCAACGTTTACAGGACCTTGCACAGAAAAATGTCTCATGGTTCTACCATCTCTTATATCCCCACGCATCAGCAAGTAGACACCATCCTACAATATCACAGAGACCTCAAACACCAAGAGCCAAAACCTATACAAATTCCTTAAACACAAGGCCTGGTGGCCAACCCTGTATCATGATGTTCAGGAAGTCCTAGATCAATGTGAGGTATACAAGAAATTTCCCAAAAGCAAAGCCCCTCCAAAATCAGTACTACCCTTCCACACACAACTACCCTTCAAGGTGTGGGCCTTAGACATTGTGGGCCCCATGCCAGGGAAACAAACAATAAGAAATACATCATCACCGCCATAGACTTTGCTACAAGATGGCCAGTAGCCCAAGCAGTAAAGGCACACACTGGCAATGATGTACAATAATTAATAGGAAGAGAGATAATCAGCAAGTTTGGAAATCCAGAACTCCTGATAACCAATGGAGGGAACAAATTGACCTCCAAAAACACCAACATATACCTCACTAAAAATGGGGTCAAACATACCATGACAACACCATACCACCCACAGGCCAATGGACGTGTAGAGCGGCTTAATGGCAGCCTTGTGCAAGCCTTAGCCAAACTCACCACCGGGAGACCTGAAGACTGTTATAAGCAGCTATTGACTGCACTACTTGTGTGCCAAACCCAAGTGAACAGATCCACCAGAAAAAGCCCTTTTGAGTTAGTATACAGCACACAGCCAAATATCATTTAAGCATTAACAGGACCCAAACTGGAAATTCCAAGTAAAGTTCCCCGTGTTCAGACCCTCTAGTTATAGAGGCCAACAGCAATCAAAGGGAAAAGAAAATGAATGTCTTCAAAAAACCTTTGTCCCCATCCAAGATAGACATTAAGTTGGGGACAAAGTTTGGGTCATTAACGTTGATAAAAGCAAACTACAACCCAAGAAAGTAGAACCAGCAATCATTCTAAAGGTAAACAACAATAACACTTACCTTGTGAAAGGACTCAGGAAGCACAAGCAAGACAAAACTCTACACCATGATTGCCTGAGACCCTGCAAAGCAAGACAAAAATAACGCAAAACGGCCCTGCCTGCCACAGAACAATAGTTAGTCCAGTATAGCGCCTGGGCTCCTGAAGATCTCCCTGACAACCTACCCGCAGTGGAGGCCAACCTTCAGTCAGGGGGTGTCAAAACAGCAGGCTCAACCCGCCAGCAAGGTTCTGGTAAGCGGGTTTTTGACCTGCAATCCAATTACCCGGCCACTTGAAGCCAGACTAGGAAGTCAACTTGAATTGTCAAATCCAACAACATGAACAAATGATGATCCCTTATGGTGGATACCTTGTTTTGGTGCTTGACTCATTACCAGGATCAAGCCACCCCCTTCACCATCCAACCGTGTAATAAAACAATCATGTTTCTGTTATCCTTGATTCACAATGACTATATAATCACCATCTCTCAATAAAGATTATCATCTACTTTTTAAATATTTTCCCCTTGTAACTCTGCTAAAACAGCACATTTACAACATGATTGGATATAGGCATTTGGGCTCTTAAGAAAATCCCTATAAACCCTATATTTGCATTTGGCTGAGGTAATCTGACACAGTCAATAAAAAATATGGATTGCTTTGGTGGATTGGCTAAAGGGGCCAGTTTGTTGGATCCATAACAATTGGAGATTAAGTTTTGTTGAGTTTAAAAAATACTATTGTGTTATTTAAAACCATTGCTGAGTTTGAATGCTTATATTTTAATTTATAATTTTTCAATAAACCGAGTCAGAAAATATAAGAGAAGCGGATGGAAGAGATGGAGGGATAAGGGTGCTGAACACCTAACCCTAAAGTGCGTCAATTGCTGGTGACAGCAATAGGGATAGTGAAGACTTCTTGCTGGGTATTATCATTTTTATCGCGGCATTCAAAGTCGGCTTGGATATCAATATTCAGCTTCTGGGGCTTTCCTTGGGCTGTTCCAGGGCTGGCTTTAGGAGGAATAACATATACAGAGTACTTGGGATTTTGGTTATTGGAGGTATATAAAACCTTCTTAATTTGGTATTTGGCTAACACAGAGAGGTCTGATGATCCAGGCTCTTTATCTTCAGGCAGCTTATTGTTGCTGTTGTCCTTCACATACTTTCCGTCGGTAAGTTTAAAGAGCTCAATACCCTGGTTCTTCTTAACAACGGGATACAAGTATGCTTGGTGGCCTTGTTCATTGGGCAGAGTGATAGTAAGGCTGGAGCTTCCCTCGCATTTCAATTTGTGCATGTCTAAGGCATATGGCTTATTGTCCTTGATAGTGATGGGAGTGGTCATAGCGGCAATAGCTTGGGCTAAGATGGAAGCAAAGAAGGCAAAAGAATTCATTTGAGAGTTAAAGTGTGGGTAGCCTCTATTTATACCACGTCTTTCCTCTTATCAGCTGCCAAATCCACTCTGATTTGTCTGCCTTGATTTCTACAAATCAGAGAAGTATTCTATTTAAATAAAAAAATTAAATTCTAGCCCTCATATGGATGTGTTTGCGATGCACAACAAATTAATAGTCAAAAAGCAAGTCTGTCTGTAATGTCAGCATGAGTGCACTCGATCTGTAAGGAATCGAATTGGTATTTACATTTTATATTTAAAGTCAGTCGCTAATTCAACAGCTTTAACTGACTCATACTTGCATAAATCCTTACAAATAGGGAAAGATTCCGGCACAGAAAACTAAACCCTTAACCATTGGCTACAGCCATAGGTTGGAATAATGATGTAGTATTTGGGCTGCTTCGGCCTAGCCCATTATTGCTGGAGCAAGTTTCTGGCTCTGGGTCACTCAAGTCTAGGATTTATTTTTAGAATTTTTAAATGTGATGTAACTATGTTTTGGTGTGGCATCCCAGAGCTGCAAGCTAGTCGGGGCTGAGCCAAAGCTTCCCTGTGGTACCCATATTACCAGTCATAGCGGCTATAAAATATATCCCGTGCAGCAAGGAACCTCATGCATTTGTTCAGTTCTGGATCCATGTTTTGGAGCAGCCTTGGCCAAGAGTCATTCTCTGAAATACAGTCTGGTACATTTTTAAATTGAAATATGTTACAGGATATTCTAGGAATAATTCACACTTATATATGTTTGGTTAATTAAACTCTATGTTGAGGATTGGCTTGACTGGCAAAAATGAGCACAATATATTTAAAGAAATCCAATTAAAACTAGATACATATATTTTAATTTAAGTAAGATATGGCTTGCTTATTTTTTAAAGTTTTAATTTTGTTTGAACTGTTCTGTATTAGCAAGTTACAAGGAAAAAATATTTTAGAAACTAGATAATTATCTTTATCAAGAGTTAATATCTATATAGTTTGAGAGAATCATTTTATGAGTAACATGATTGTGACAATCAATCAATTGGATTGTACATAAAGGTGGCTTGATCCTTAGAATAATTCAAGCGCCAAATCAAGCTGTTCACTGAGTAGGGATTATCACTGGGTCCTTTTGTCTTGTTTGGAAATTTGAGTTGACTTCCACATTTGGCTTTGGGTTATGAGGAAGTCACTTTGAGTGACACAGGGTCTCTTATGTGGAACTTTTCCAAGGGCTCAACCCTGATGTTTTGACATCTGCTTGAAGTCTGATGTGGCAATGCACAACCTTATCTGGTTTTGTGGTGTGACTAATAATAAATTAATTTCATGTCATCTGTTTCTTTTGGATTATATATAGTACTAGATTTAAAAAATTACCATAATAGCTAATAAAAATTGGATTCAATCAAGACTATTGTCAAATATATACTTATGGGATTTATAATAAACAAGATAAAAGAAAAATAATGTTATAATGATACTTTATTTAATTTGATTTTAGAGTATTATATAGTATAGTATCATGAAAAGTTACCTACTGTCCATGCACATGTGGTGATTCCACAAGACTTCAATTACTCCCTCTTGGGAAAGCAATTCCCTGAGTAACTCTCTGGATGATTCCCAGACTAATCATTAAGTTGGTGGCACTCTTATCATTTGCTCATCTATTATGGGAATCAAACCTTTTTAGTCCTAAGAGGAACACTACTTGGACAAGCCCCATGACTGCAATGACATGTATGGACAGTATGTGGCTTCTCATGATACTGTTGTAACTGTGCTGTTTTAGCAGAGTTACAAGGGGAAAAGTATTTAGGAGCTAGATAATAATCTTTATTGATAGATAGTGATTATATAGAGGAGAGTATTATATTATCAGTAACATGATTGTGTTGATCACATGGTTAGATATTAAAGGGGGTGGCTTGATCCTAGTAATGAGTCAAGCACCAAAACAAGGTATCCACCGTAGGGGATCATCATTTTTTCATGTTGTTGGATTTGGAAATTCAAGTCAACTTCCTAGTCTGGCTCCAAGTGACTGGATAGTCAGATTGCGGGTCACAAACCTGCTTAGTTGGAAAATTGTTGGCAGGTTGAGTATGCTGTTTCAACACCCCCATCTGAAAGTTGCCACCTTCAGGGGGTAGGTTTTCAAGGAAGTTGCCTGGAGTCTATTCATATTGTACTAGATGTTCTTTGGACACTGTTAGGATGGTTTCTTGTTGTTTCTGTTGTGCCTTACAGGGTCTTAATTGGTTGTGGAGTAGAATTTATCTTGCTTGCATTTGCCAAGACCTTTTACTAGATAACTGCTGTTTTTGTTTACCTTTGGGATTATGGCAGGCCTCACACTCTCAAGCTGAGCTTGCTTTTATCTGTGTTTATTACCCAGGCTTCATCAGCAACTTTGTGTATGTTTTTTATGAGGACAAATGTCTTCTTTAGACATCTTTCTTCTTTTTATGGCTGGTTGCTATTGGCTTGAATCACTTGAGATGCTGTACAAGAGGGACCTTTCTGGGTATTTCCCTCTTAGTCCTGATAGGGATTTAATAATGTTGGGTTGTGTGCTGTAGACAAGCTCAAAAGGGCTCTTCTGGTGGATTTGTTCACACAAGTTTGGCACATAAGAAGTGCAGTCAATAGATGCTTATGCCTTCCTCAGGTCTCCTGATGGCAAGCTTGGTGGAGGCCTGTACTAGACTGCTTTTCAGCCGCTCAACCTGTCCATTGGCCTGAGGGTGGTAAGGTGTTGTCACTTTGTGCTGGACCCCGTTTTTTGTGAGGTATATATTTGTGTTTTTGGAGGCCGATTCCTTGCCTCTATCAGTGGTTAGCAGTTATGGCTTTCTGAATTTTCTTTTGATTTCTTTGTCTATGAAACACTGCACGTTGTTGCCAGTGTGCATTCTCACCATCTGCAATACTGGCCAGTAAATGGCAAAGTCAATGGCAGTGATACTATATTTCTTGTTGTTGTTCTTCCCGGGCATGGGACCCATAATGTCTAGGGCCCACACCTTGAAGGATAACTGCAAACAAATGGGTAACATAGATTTAGGTGGGGGTCACTTCTAGCAAACTTTTCACATACTTCACATTTGTTGAGGACTTTGTTGTGTTTGGTTCTGTGGATGAAAGCCAGGAGAACACAGCAGGAAATCTTATATGCAAAAGATTTGAGGTTCAAAGCTAGCCTTGGGTTAGCCTTCAGGGCAAAATTCAGGGCATGTACCTTAATTTCCTGGAATAAAAGATGAAGAATTTCTTTTGGCAAAAAGGAAAGGAAAAAGCTTGAAGATGATTAAAGCCAATACAAATGTGGATAAACTTGACTTTATTAGGAGAAATGATTCTACTTAAATGATAGACAAGGGTCAATGATCACTCATTAGGTAGACAGAGTGGCAGAGGGGGTCACACTGGGGTGAGGTCATACCAGGATCAGACAAGGGCAGAAATGATATTATAGAATGAGTGGAGATTGAATCAGACCCATTTACAGAAGGCAAGGGGTTTTCAAAGTCAAAAGTAAAACTGACTAAATCTTTGCACATATCACAATTCAAAAGCCATATCCAAATAGCATTAATGGCGCAATTTACAACAGACTTCTGGACGTCCTGATATAGGATTGGCCGCCATTCTTTGTGTTTGAGAAACTTGTAAAGGTTGCAGCTCTTGGTATGGCCCAGATCTCAGTGGTAGCATAGGGTGATATCAACTCTCTGGTGTGTAGGGATATACAGAATGGTACTTCCATCTGTTATTTTGCAGTGAAGCGTTCTGTATACGTCCACAAAAGGTGTTAATTCATGATGACCGTTTCTTTGATAATTTCTGTAGTCCCTGGAGGGAACCCTTTGTCTTTAGTTCTGAGTACCATGAGGGGACTATCTGATTCTAACCTATTTTCTCCTCTTGTAGCTCTGATATATAGACAGAAGAAAGCATCTGTCATGGCAAGTTTTGGCACTGACTTGTACTGTATGATCATGTTAAACTGTTCTAGGCGTTCCATCTGGTGTGCCTACCCTGGATAGTTTGACTTGTGTTTTATAGTATATGAAGAATTTGTGATCAGTTAAAACAGTGAACTCTACTTATTGTTCCAGGTAGAAGCGCCACTTAATGAGATAGTTTATGCTGTCAGCAATTCCTTATTATGTATGGAGTAGCAGCACTTGCCATCTGTTAGCTTGCACAATTGTAGGCCACAGGCAGGAAATAACCATTGTTTTTTGATACACTGACGCCTCTGATGGAGGCATCAGAGGCATCTGTCTCAATTTGGTATTCTCCATCTTGCTTGGGGTACTAGAGGATGGGCGCAGTTGATAGTTTTTCCTTCAGATGTCAAAAACATATGTCTTTTTGAGGGGTCCATATAAACTTGGATTTGGCGCCAGTTATAGCTGATAAGGGTGCACGCAGGACGCTGCAGTCAGAGATGAAGCTGCAGACATAGGCAACCATTCCCAAGAATGTACAAAGCTTGGACTTGTCTTTTGATGGTGGCATTTCACATATGGTCTGTTTTTCTGGTCATCAGGTTTATTGCCATCTTTTGATACTATATTCCCCAGAAAAGATAACTTTTTGCAGAAGAATTGACACTTAGAGGGCTTGGCCAGAAGCTTGTTTTGTGCTGAGGGTGGCAAAGACTACCTCCAAATCCTTGTAGTGTTGCTCCACTGAGGGGCTATATACAATTGTTGTAACTTTCTAGGTATACTAGAGAATGTTTGCCAATATGGGGGGAGAAATCTCATTCATATAAGTGACAAAGGTTGAGGGTGTGTTTTTCATCCCAAAATTAAGCACAACACACTCATCTGACCCAATTTGCTGTGGAAGGCTGTTTTGGGTATGTCTTCTTCCTTGATACAGATTTGGGTGTACCCTGCTGTCAGGTCAATCTTGAGAAAAAGACAGTTGCTCTGCCTAGGGAATTGAAGAGATTTCAATAAGTGAAAGTGGGTAACAATTCTTGATGATGAATTCATTTAGGGCGCAATAGTAAGTTATAAGGCAAAGGGATCCATTCTTTTTTGCCACAAAAAACACAGCAGCACCAAAGGGAGACTGTGAGGGGCGGATAAGTCCTTTTTCCAGTGCCTCCTTGAGTTAAGTTCATAGGGCATCATCCTCATTTGGGGTGAAGCAGTAGATAAATTGTGCCTTGTTTACTGCTCCCTTGAGTAGGATGGAGTGCTGTATGTGTTTCTCTGGTGGCAAACCTGGTAGAGCCTCTTTGTATATTTCTGGATGACAGGCTACAATTTCCCTATCCTGAGATGTGGTGGTATTCTGATGATCCTTGAAGTGTATAATCTTGTACTGGCAGGAGTCCCATTCAATTGCATTTTGATTCTTCTTTACTTCAAGAGTTTCTGTGATACGTACAAAAACATGGTCTTGTAGGAGTTGGTCCACAGATTCAGGGTAGATCTGATGATTGAATCCTTCACGTTTGATGGTCAATACAGAGGTGACCAAGTCCACGTGGTTATTCTTTTTCAGCCAGTCCAGTCCAGCCCAAGCACAATGTCAAATTTAGAGAAGTCAATGACAGGCCCTTGGATGGGGGAGTGCAGGTTTTCTAGCATAATGGAGAAAGGGGAAGTCTCTTGTGTCACAGCAATGTGGTGTTCATCATCTAAAACCACGTTTTAATCCACAAAGGATTAGTGACTAACTTAAACTAGTCCACAAAGTTGCTGTTCACAAGTGTTCAATCTGTGCCTGAGTCTAAAAGTGCTGAGCCTGTGTAACTGCAAAAACAGAAAGGATAGGGCATCAGTTTATTGGGATGTCTGGCAATGGTATAGGGGACCAGTCTCCCAATGGCAATTGGATCATTGGGCACTGATCCACGTTCTTGGGTTAATACTCATTAGTGGGCAAGTCAGGATTTGTGTGGGGAGAGCTTGGCTTGCAGAGTGCTCTCCTCAGACTTTTCCCTCATCCTGATTATCTTGGGTAGTAGTACTGCGGAAGTGGGTAAGGTTTGAATGTACATTGTTCCTGTTTCTATGCCCATTTGAGCCCAAGGGTTTATGGCTTGAGTTATTGTTTTTGTATTTGTTGCCAGGAGGAAAGCAATTGGAAAGTCCAGCTGGGTGAGGATCCTTGGGTCTCTCTATTTTCCAAGTCTGCACTTATGGAGAATAAGATGTTTTCTCTGCTTTTTCTGTCTCACAATACAGGATCTGAAGATTAGTTACTTAGTCCAGATTGACGTGTCTCACCACGTACAACTTGAGGGCGTTGTATTACATGAGATGTGTAGCTGGATTATCATAAGCCATGTCTGAGGAGGCACATAGGCAGAGCTCCTTGTATTTACAAGTGATTTCTTTTAACCGCCTGTTTGGGTCAGGTTCTTTACTTGGTATATGATCATGAGAGCAGCTTCCTTCAGCACAAATCTTTCTAAGAAGATTTGTTTGAAAGTGTCCCAATCTTTTATAGTATGGTCTTTGTGCCACTTGTCACACCAGGTTCCTGTGCCATGCATAATTCAAAAGAAATCTCTGCAGTCCAGAAGAATTGGGGGCTTCTATCTGTGCTAGTTTACGTTAGGCAGATTAATCCATGTTGTGGTGTTGTTGTTGTTGGCTCCATTAAATGGTTTCAGGGTGGTGCTCTAAAGTTGTTGGGCTATGTGGGCTCGCATAACACTCTCATCTGAGGCTCAAGGTGTGGAAGTATGGGTTAGGAAGAATGCTTGTGCCAACAGGGCGTTGAAGTTGGAGATCAGTATCATTAGGCTCTGGTATAGTATAAACCCTTCTGGTATTTTGGTACCCAGTGTGTATGGAATCCAGTCTACTGTGAGGCCAGACATGATTCTATTGTTAATTTTTCTATCACAGCAGGTATGGAAACAGGCAGAATTTTGAGGGATGAAGTAGGATGGGAAACCTACTTCTGCTACCAATGTTGTAACAGTGCTATTTTAGCAGATTTACAGGGGGAAAAATATTTAGAGACTAGATAATAATCTTTATTGAGATATAGCAATTATATAGTTATTGTGAATTAATGGACAACAGGAACATGATTGTGTTGATCACATGGTTGGATGTTGAAGGGGGTGGCTTGATCCTGGTAGTGAGTCAAGCACCAAAAAAAGGTATCCACCATAAGGAATCATCATCTGTTCATGTTGATGGATTTTTTAATTTGAGTTGACTTCCTAACCTGGCTTCAGGTGACTGGAAAATAGGATTGCAGTTCACAAACCCGCTTACTCAGAATCTTGCTGGTGAGTCAAGCCTGCTGTTTTGGCATTACTACTACCCAAGATAATCAATGAGGGAAAGTCCAGGGAGAGCACTAAGCAGGCCAAGCTCTCCCTACACAAATCCTGACTTGCCCATTAATGAGTGTTGACCAAAGGACGTGGATCAGTGCCCAATGATCCAGGTGCCATTGGGAGACTGGTCCTCTATACCACTGACAGACATGCCAATAAACTGATGTCCTATCCTTTCCGTTTTTGCAGTTACACAGGCTCATCACTTTTATACTCAGGCACAGATTTTACTTGTGAACAGCAACTTTGTGGACTAGTTTAAGTTAGCCACTAACCATTTGTGGATTAAGAACATGGTTTTAGCTGATGAACACCACATTGCTGTGACACAAAAGACTTTCCTTTTCTCCATTATGCTAGAAAACCTACACTTCCCCATCCAAGGACTTGTCATTGACTTCCCTAAATTTGACATTGTGCTTGGGCTGGACTGGACTGGCTTAAAAAGAATAACCACGTGGACTTGGTCACCTCTGTATTGACTATCAAATGTGAAGGGTTCAATCACCAGATCTACCCTGAATCTGTGGACCAACTCCTACAAGACCATGTCTTTGTACGTATCACAGAAACTCTTGAAGTAAAGAAGAATCTAAAGGCAATTGAATGGGACTCCTGCCAGTACAAGATTATACACTTCAAGGATCATCAGAATACCACCACATCTCAGGATAGGGAAATTGTACCCTGTCATCCAGAAATATACAAAGAGACTCTACCAGGTTTGCCACCAGAGAAACACACACAGCACTCCATCCTACTCAAGGGAGCAGTAAACAAGGCGCAATTTATCTACTGCTTCACCCCAAATGAGGATGATGCCCTATGAACTTAACTCAAGGAGGCACTGGAAAACGGCATTATCCGCCCCTCACTGTCACAGTAGGTTCCATCATGCCAGGAATTATCTTCCCAAGCAGGAAGGCTCAAAAAGCCAGTAAGCTTTTATTGAAATTGTCCAAGTTAACAGATTTATATCAAATGGTTGATTGAAAATGGGTTACACTGCTCCAGTCTTCAGCTGAAACCAGCTTCCCCTTGCAAATTGATATTGATAAATTGGCGTAATTTGAGGGTTACCTGATACAAGTTTTTTTAATCAGCATGGTTGTCATAAATTGGAAACACAAGGGTTCTTTGCAACCTGGACCAGATACTTACTTGACAATGTGGAAGGAATAGGAGACTGAGACTCAGGTGGTATTGCTTAGTCAATTTTTGATATATATTGAATAATTTTCACTGTTTCAACTCTTTAGAGTTGTGTCCTCCCAAAATTTACTCTGTTATGAATACTTCTATTCACCAGGTGTCATTTTTGCCTTTGGTGGGCCATTTCAAAGACAAATATCTCGTTTTTGCTTTTGCCTCTCAGAATGAGTTGATGACTGAATCAGAAAATACAATTGTTTGGTTTTTTGATCCTGCGCAACTCACTTGCCCCACTCATGCTGGTGGCAAGTGATCCTACTGTCATGGTAGTGTTTTGTGGTATTCCTAACAACTATATATTCAATTTTATATGCCCCAATAAAAATTAAGTTCTATTCACATTTTTGTCTTTGTGTCTTCAGTACTTCTGCGCCTCTCTCTAGCCACATCTAGTAGAGATTATTCTTCCAGGGTCGCAAGGTAATCACATAGCCTTCCCAGTCATCTAACCAAGACTTAGTAAAAATCCAATCCTAAGGTTAAGATTTCCTATTGCGTGTCTTTGCTGCGCCTCAGAACACAACAAAAATGTTACTCACTACAGGGGCTGTAAACCCCTCAGTTACCCCTTTTTCATCAACGTTTTCAGGTCCTTTGCCTCTGCCTATACAAGAGTCAACTTCACCTGAAATTACTAGCCCTCCTATAGAGGAAGATATTGCCGACCTGCATATTATCCCTACTATAATTAACCTCGGGAATGATCCCAGCCTAGTTGCTTACCCCATGGGTACCCCTGACTTGGAACAAGTCATGTCAGTAACCTTGGAATAGCCCATGAGGGAGCCATCCCTTGCCTTCAGCTGCAGTTCAGTCAAGCAGAATACTATGAACTGATTGTGGCTCCTCAAATTCCACAACATCTCCTCTCAGCGGCTGGCTGCGCTGAATACTTAATATTGTCCTTTGTACAACCTGCCTTGACCCACCATCAAATGGTGTTGGGGCTCCACGTCCAGGAAATCTCGTCTCTACAAGCAGCAGTTACTCATCACTGGGACCAGTTTGCTGCCTATCAACAGTAGATTCATTCCCTGTTTTCATTGGTATCTGACAATCAACACAACTCTGCCACCTCCCAGGCCTGTTTGGTTAATTCTATTGAACAAATGCGCCAGTCTATCCCCAGATATGTGAGAGAACGTCTACACAAGTTTCACCAGCTAGAAGAACCCTAGCAAGCTCAGGTGGATTCCACCTTAAACGCTTACCTCACTGACTTTGAGCAACTTGTGCAACAGCTCAATGCATTCAGCACGTATTCCTTCAAACAACTACAGCAGGTAGCGGACTTTGCTGCTAGCGGCCTTAATGAACTCAGTACCACATTTGAGCAAGAAAGAGAGGCCACCGCTGCTACCATAGCCAAACTCCAGAGTCAAGTAAATGAGCTATCTACGCCCAAGCCAGATGTTCCGCTCTCTCCCCCTTCTGATGACTTGGTTGATAGGGAACAGAGAATATGGGGCGCCATCTGAGAACTATGTTTGACTACTTGCAGTCAAAGACGTCCTGCTGAGACACCTCAACCTGATCCCCAGTTGCTTGAGTTGACTGCCCAAATTGCTGAGCTACAGCAAATACTTGCCTCCCTAAGTGAAATGATGGCAACTGCTGCTAGTCCAGTTAGGGTTATTGACAAAGATGGTTGCTGTCCTAGCTTACCAGGAGCCCCACAAATTCAATGCGCTAGAGAACTGATTGCCCTAGCTAACAAGGTGGATCATTTGAAGCGGGACCATACTGAGCTGGATAGAGATGTACAAGAGATGAGAGAACTGATTGAATCTGTGAACAACAGATTCACCCCTTGCCTCTCAGTGGGGCCATCCCTTACTACTCAACTGGCTGAGCTCTCCACAGTCGTGACCACCCAAGGTTAACGCCTAGATGCTACTGCACAACATACCACACAAGCTGTCAACACAGGCGCCCACGTTGTAGAGACCCTGACTACTCTTGAAGAGAGTGTCTGTCAGCTATGGGCTAGACAGCCCCCCTCTGAATCTGAAGCAGAGTTTTCCCGCGTATAAACGTACTTAATAGCAACAAAGGTGGTCCAACTCCCAGAGCACATTTTAAGCCTACCTTTAAGCAAGTCTTTGACCCCAAAACCTTGACTATTGCAGCTTTCCTAACTATCTACAAAACTGCCATGAGACAAGCATCAGATGAGGTTAAGAAAGAAAATATTCTGACCTGTCTACACCCGACTTGTCAAGAGGTGGTGGTGCCTGAACTACCCACCATTGAGACGTGGGAAGATATGAAGCAGCTTTTGATTGACAAGTTTGGTAGTGACCTTAGCCTGGAAGTAAAAAAGGACACTTTTATGCAAATTGCTTTTAAGCCTAAGGAGACGCTAGCTGAGTTTGCATACAGATTCTACATGGAAGGAAAACAACTGATAACAAGCAGACAACTGACAGTCCATGAAGCTTAAATGGCTTGCACTCAAGCTCTCAAAGTTAACCAGCTTTTGTGTCTTCACTTCAAAGCCCATAAAGCTATTCTTTCCTCTATGAAGAGCATAAAAACGCTGTTGCAGGACATGCACCTCACCCATTCTGGAGCAGTTGTTAGAGAGAGTTGAGGTGCTTCTAAGTCTGGTTTGTCTTCCTGTGGTCCTTGCACTCTTACCATGAACTCACAAAATCCTCCTTGAAGCCAGGGTTGCCACAACTGTGGCCAGATAGGTCACCATTCTCAAGTCTGCACCAACCCACAGGTTGAAGGAGCTGATCCAAAAGAGCAGGCAGGAAAAGAACAGTCAACCTTGAGGCAGAGACACTCTTGGTTGACAATTCTTCCCAGTCTCTTTTGATCCCTCCCTCTATATCTGACTCTGAGCCTGCCAATAATGAGGCTCCTCCTATCCTCCTCTTGTTCCACAATATCTCTGACAACTCTGACCTGGATGACTCTGATACTGATACTGACAACGCCAATGCTTATGGGTACTCTGTCCTGGCTGTTCCAGAAACCATTATTGTCCCCTATAAATTGCAATCATGCAAGACTACAACTACTGCTAAGCCTTTGCCTGAATCCAAAGAAGTTGTCTCTTGACCTTACCTCACTCAAGCTAAGAGGTTCCCTGTGCTAGTGGAGTTGTCAGAAGAAGCTGCTGAGGTTGCTGATGCTGTCTTCAAGAATGTATCTGTTTTGCTCTCCCTCCAGACTGTTTATAAGGAGTTCCCAGGATTAAGATGTATGATTGAGAAGTGGGATAAGGAACTAGCAGAGGCTCAAGATATCCTGACTGTCCTTCCCCCTTTGATTGCACTACCACTTGAGTAGAAATCTCTATTCAGAAAGTGAAGATCAAGGCCGTCTTAGACACTGGCTTGCCAGTCAATGTTGTCTCCTCCAAGCTTATTAAGAAACTCAAACTGGCCCCTGACCTTAATTATTATCAGTTGTATGGCACAGCTGGACTGTCTATGACCCAAGCCATAGGGGCGTACTCCGCTCTACTCATGCAGTTTGGCAAGCTTCTCCTAGCTGCACCAGCAGTTGTCTTGAAAAACAAGAGTTACAATCTCTTAGTTGGCACCAGTTCCTTAGGGAATATAATGGAATAATCAACTTAAAAGATGGTTACCTCTCTATTCTGGGATACAAAGATCCTCTGATCTTTGAAGAGCCGGTTAAAGTTCCCGGGAAGCGTCTTAAGACATGTGCCTTGGAATACCTCACTGGGGTTTTCAACCTCAAATATTACACCCACTCCTTAAACATGAAATGTCCACCCATGGCTTGTCCTGCATCTGAAGGGATCCCTCTCCTAGCCACGTCTGCTTTCACCATCTCACCTGGCTCCCAGGCCAGCTAGACTCCCAGATATCACATGAACTACCTGAACAAACCTTCTTGGAGCTGTATTCTCCCCCCCTCTTTAGGGCGCAACAAACCTTATCTCTGTCCTGGAATCCTAGATGTCTCCCATAAGGACCCTGTTCAATTGTTGATAGCCAACCTGAATGCACTCCCCATGACCGTGTCTAGAGGGCAGATTGTCAGATATGGCAAGTTGTTGAGTGCTCCTGATGTCCTGTCTCTTCATCCCTTTGGTACGTTTCAAGATTTTGACCTACTGGAGGATGAGCCACAAGTCTTATCTTTGTTCACTGCGCAAGACTTTCCACAGCTGTCCCCAGTTCAACAGAAAGAGATGCTAGACCTGCTAGACCAATTTTCTGAAATCTTTGCTAAAGACAGTACTGACTATGGGTTAGCCAAAGGCTTTATCCATAAGATTGACACTGACAACGCCCCCTCTTCTGTGCTAAACCATATTGCCGCAGCCGTGTGGAAGACGCTCAGGTATCTAAAGAGCTCAAGCAACTGTTAGACGCTGGGCTGCTGGTACCTTCCCAAAGTCCTTAGGCATCCCTGCTACTCATCTTAAAGAAGAAAGATGGAGGTCATTGCATTGTGATGGAATACCGCCAGTTGAACTCTCTGACCAAGAAGGACTTGTACCCCTTGCCGCGTATTGATGATGCTCTCCAACACCTTGGAGGCTCTAAGTTTTTCTCCGCAATGGATCTGGCATCTGGATACTGGCAAGTTGATCTGTTGCCCAAGGATTGCCAAAAAGCCGCGCTCATTACATCTGAAGGGCTTTTTGAGCCTATTTGCATGCCGCAGGGACTCTGCAATGCCCCGGCCACCTTCCAAAGGGCCATGGACTCCATCCTCCGCAACTTGAAACTGTCTTGAGTCCTAGTATATTTGGATGATATCACAGTCTTCAGCGCTACCTTCACCAATCACCTGGCTCATCTCAAAGAGGTGTTCATTAAGATTCAGGAAGCTGGTCTCAAGCTAAAACCTTCCAAGTGCGCCTTCTTTAAAGAGCATCTTGAATTCTTGGGCCATGAAGTAACCCAGACAGGGATTTGCCCAATGACTAAGAAGGTTGAGGCCATTGACAAGATGCTTCTGCCAACCAAACTGCAAGAAGTACAAGTCTTTTTAGGGATGATGGGCTACTATAGACAGTTTATCCCTGACTTTGCCAATACTAGTGAACCTCTAGTCCAGCTGTTACGTAATGTCCCTTTTGAATGGACCGCCAGTCAACAGCAAGCCTTTGAAACCCTTAAGCAAAAACTCAAAGAGGCGCCAATACTAGTGTATCCCAACTATGATAAGGAGTTCATAATATACACTGACACTAGCAATCTTGCTATTGGAGCTATTCTAGCCCAACTAGATGATGAGGGAGTAGACCATCCTGTGTCTTACACTTCCTGCGTGCTAAAAAAGCACAAGATCGTTATCTGCCCTATGTATGCCCCAGTCTTTGCCTCTTGTTGGTGCCGCAAGCTCATAAAGAGACTGGGCAGGAGGCATTGCTAAGACTTTTGACTGGCTTCAGAAGAATTACTTCTGGGAAAACCTTTGCCTACTGATCCCAGATGTCATAGCTAGTTGCCAAAACTGCCAGCTCCAGAAGCCTTGAGCTGTTGCCCACAAGTTCAAATTAGTTCCCCCTCAACATGTTTTTCATACTGTCAGCATTGACGCGGTAGGTCCTCTCCCCCGCTCACGTTCTGGGTGTTTCTTTATCCTGATTGTGGTTGATCACTTCAGCAAGTGGGTAAAGGCTTACCCTACAAAAGACATCACAGCTAAGACAACTGCTGCCTTCCTGTTACAAGATGTTTTCTACCGCCATGGCTGTCCTCAAGTGTTGCTCTTGGATAATGGGACTAACTTCAATGCCAAGCTGGTAATTGCTGTTGTTGAAGCTTTGGGGTCCCACCAGTCATTCTAAGCCCCCTACAACCCTTCTACTAATGGGGCAGTTGAGCGTGAAAATTCAACACTAGTCTTCATCATGAGAAAGCTCACCTACTCTGACGCGCCAATTAAGACCTATACCTACCTTCTGCTCTCTTTGCATATTGCCTTAGCAAACATTGTGTCACTAGGGAATCCCCTTTTACTATGCTGTATGGGAAAGAGGCTACTACCCCATTGCTCTTGAGGCCCCCTGCTTTCCTCTAATAAGGCCATGAATCCTGACAACCACATCAAGGATCTAGTCAACCGCATAATTGATATACAGGCCACTGCCTACACTTCTGCATACAAGACTAAGATGCTTGAACTTTCCCCTGATAATGCTGGGCAATCCCCCTTGCCTGAATTTGATGTTGGTGACCATGTACTTTACTACCAACACAGAGTAGGTGGGCGCGCACATAAGTTGGACTCTATGTGGATCAGTCCTTTAGAAGTGACCTTTAAACAAGGGTCCAAATACACTGTAAAGCTCCTCTCCAGTGGCCGTCCCTTTGCTTGAGTGTTGACAAGTTCCTCCGCAAATATGACCCCCCTAAGGCCAATCTAGGGGAGGGCAATGTTGTGAATACCTCTATTCACCAGGTGTTGATTTTGCCTTTGTTGGGCCATTTCAAAGACAAATCTCTTGCTTTTGCTTATGCTTTTGCCTCTCAAAATGAGTTGATTACTGAATCAGGAAATACAATTGTTCAGTTTCTTGATCCTGCGCAACTCACTTGCCCCACTCATGCTGATGGCAAGTGATCCTACTGTCCTGGTAGTGTTTTGTGGTATTCCTAACCACTATATATTCCAAGCCATATTTTCCAATAAAAATTAAGTTCTATTCACATTTTTGTCTTTGTATCTTCAGTACTTCCGCGCCTCTCTCTAGCCACAACTAGTAGAGATTATTCCCCAGGGCCGCAAGGTAATTGCATAGCCTTCTCTATCATCTAACCAAGACTTAGTACAAATCCAATCCTAAGGTTAGGATTTCCTGTTGTGTGTTTGTGCCGCGCCTCAGAACACAACATACTCAATAAAAATCACATATTCCCTGGTCTAACTTTACTTTTGAAATGCATCCTATAGTTTTATTGTTGCACTACATTCCCTATAATTTAATCCTTAGCCAGATCATTACTGGAAGATGGGGCCCCACAGTTGGAACTTTGTTGTTGGTGCCACCCAATGCTAATTTCATGCAAGCCAATCTTGGAGGTCCCCTCATTCTGGAAACTGAAAATTGTGTTGCCTCCTAATATCCAGAATTTTATTCTGAAGGTATGTTGATGCTTTCTCAGGCCATTTATCTTGGGCTACTATAGTTAGGATTAATTTTTCTACAAAACCTGTTATTACAATAGTAAATTTTACAAAAAGATATCTGAAGCCATGTTGTGGTTAATCATTAATTCTATGTGGATTTGGATGGTAATTCCCCATCACTTAGAAACAGCTTCATACTATCCCACAATTTCTGTCACACTCAATTTCTCCTTTTGGTGTTGCTGTATTCTTTGTGGCAAAGAGGATGGAGGACTCCACCTAGTCACAGACTACAGGGCGCTCAAAAAAGTCATGATTAAGAACATGTATTCCCTGCCCCAGATCAATGAACTTTTTGATCCCCTGGGGGGGTCCCACTTCTTCATAAAAAGTGACTTGACAGCAGTTTATCACCTAATCCCTGTTAAGCCAGAAGACATACCCAAAACCGTGTTCTAAGCTAAGTAGGGCTTTTTTGAATGTGTGGCTCTCAACTTTGACATGAAAAATGCTCCAAGACCTTTGTAACCTATATTGATGAAGTATTAAGGAACACATTTGAAAAAGGGCTATTTTATACCTTGAAAACATAATCACATACAGCCTGAATAAAAAAAACTTGAAGGACAACCACCTGGTCTTACAAACTCTCAAAATGCAACTTCTTCTTGTCTGAACTTACATTCCTAGGACACATTATCAGTCAGTACATAATTAAACCAGACCCAGAAAAGATATGCACCATAACTGATATGCCTGCACCACAGAACAAGAGTGAGCTATGTTTTCCTAGGCATGGTGCATATGTCAGAAGATTTATCCCTCACTGGATTGCCTTAACCACCCCCTTGTCCACAATCACAGGCAAGAAACCCAAATTTTTATGGATACTGCTAAGAGACCAACATTTCTGACATATGAAGGAGTGCATGGTCACCACCCTGTGATGGATCCAGGTCCAGCCATTCCAACCTACCATTATCCTTCCCTTGACTCTTATTTCCATTACCTTTATGTGATGAAGCTTCAAAGAGCTTTGCCTCCAGGGAGGCAATTTTATGGGATAACAATTTGTTATCATCCCGCCAACAAGCCATGATCTTGACACTCTTCTCCTCTCTTGCTCTTAAAGCCTCAATTTCACAATTTGCCATTGCTTTCACTTGTTGTAAAATCTGTCAAATCCTAATAAAAGGTTCCAAGAATCTCACATATTGATTTGATGTCCTTGAGCAGGAGTCCCTTCTTTTGCAAAGTAATTGGAATGGAATTATTGAACACAGATTTTACTTCCACCAAAGCTCCTCAGGAACAGTCTTAGTGACCTCCAGACTTGTCCAACCTTCCTTAAGAGAACTTTTAGGAACTTCTTGTCTGGCAGCTACTGTTTCCACCCAAAGTACTCCAAAGTTGCCCTTTTAAAAGATAACAAAGAATACATAATAATAGGAAAGCAATTCAGGGGAAATAGTAAAAATTGACAATATGTATGTATATTTTTTATAGTCTTGCTGTTTTTGCTTCTATACCATTTAGGGCATATTTGGATGAAAACCCCTCCAGTTCTCAAATCAACTTATGATTCATGTCACATGTTCTATGACATTTGAGTCATCTAAACCTAGATCTTTACCTAAAAAATCCCTTTTAATTCTCAGCCTATGAGAATTAATCTACAATGAGAAGGAATCATATGATACCATTTATCTCAATGTATCCATTTGGCATGGAGCTTCCTTAGCTCCCGGCAACAAATCCCTGTGGAATATACACATTAAAAAACTCAGCTATCAATGTTCTAACTGGGAACAAGCTAATCAATCCTGAATACCCATGTACCCTTGCATGTACTCGGTTTACATTGGTTAATTGTCACCTAGTTGATTATATTGACTACCATACATGGTTAATCAACTTGGTTTAAAGACACCCAGTATTTTCTTGATACAATCAAGTCCAATTTGGCTCAATGATTAAATCCCCATTAATAATATCTGCAGTTATATCTAGTATAGACCGCTCTTGTCTCTGGAGAAGCTTTTTACTATGTTTTTGGTTAGAAAAACTTACCTTTTTTACGTCTAAACAAGGCTGACAACAATATCAAACCTGCCTATCAAATAGTCCAGTTTTTATGGCTGATGTTGCCGCAGGAGGGTTGTTGGACACTTTGAAGTGTCTTGCAGCATCCCTACCTGTGGCAGTGTCAATAGAAGTGAAGAACATAGGAGGCAGACGTAAATTAGTTCAGTTTGAATAAGAGGTAAGACAGTCAAAAATGGTTACAAAAACTTAGTTTAATGATTGGAATGCACAATGTCATCATCTGCTCTGATTGGCTACTTTAAAGCTTAGATGATTAGATTTACTAAGCCAAGGTAAGCCTTCACTAAACACAATACTAAATTTCTCAACTCAAACTTAAACAATTCATTTCAAATTAAAGGTAAGCTTTTAAATATACATATACTACTAACTGTTTTAAGAATATATGATCAAGAATATTCAAGGTAAGCATATTTTTTAAATTCAAAGCTAACTATGCTTTATAAAGGTAATAATTTTTAAAAAAAGAAGTAATTCAAAATCAAATCAAGGCTTAATTTCAGGTAAGCTTTTCAATGAAGTTACTAATCTTCTTCAAATCCTTTTAGATGGACTTGATCCATAGCAGATCTTGGGGTGGGTAAGTCATTTTAACAGATCAAAAATACTAACATAAATTTAAAAACCAGATTTTTGCCCTGAAGCAGATTAAGGTTTGGTAAGCAATGTTTTAAATCTTAAAACCTTTAAACTAAAGCTGCATTTGAACAGGTAATCATTTCCAATAAACTACTAACCTTCAATACTTTTAGATAGACTTAGTCTACAGCAGATCTTGGGTTTGGTAAGTTTTATTTTCACTAATTTTCCAACCTAGATTTTAAAAAAACAGACTTTTGCCCTAAAGCAGATCTTGGGTTAGGCAAGCCATTTTTAAAATTTTCTAAACTAGAATAGGGACACCCAGATTTTTATCATAAAGTAAATCTTGGGCCAGGTAAGCTTTTTGATAACTTACTAACCTTTTTTAAAAAATCACAAACTTTCCCCCTGCAGCAGATCATGTTTTAGGTAAGTCATCTAAATCAAACTACTAACCTTAATTTCAAGCCCCAGATTTCTGCCTACAGCAGATCCTGGGTTGGGTAAGTTTTTTTAGAGTGAATAGATTTTTACCAAAAAAAACTGTTTGTCTAATTCAGTTTTTATTAAACTAGCTTTTTTAACCCAAATTAACTTAATACTTTTTAGTAATATTTCCTATCCAATTTCTTAAAAACTATTAAATTGTAATTATTTTCTTTAGTTTTTTGCACTTCTTAGTTTTAACTGAAACACTTGGTGGATACTTTGCAAAGCTTTATTGCCAAAAACTACATATTATCACTCAAGAACTTTTAAATTGTAATAGCAAGACTTATGCTTAGCTTATTTTATGCTGTAGACTTAAAAATTCTTTTTGGCATTTGTTTTCAGTTTTTAGATCTGACTAGCACAATTTCAAAAATATTTTTTAACTTTAAAGTGTCAAAAAACAACTGTGATACTCAAAAACTATTTTGTTATGGACATTTATTTTTTTGCCTTATTATTATAAAGATCCCTATCTTAAAGCTCTTTTGTTGTTTACTTACCAAAAATCAAAACCCTAAAAATTAAAACATCACAACTTTAAAAAAAGAATTTTAATTGAGATGGATTTTATTTCTAAGCTTTTTAATAAAAATTAAAAGGACAAATATGATAAAGAAATCCAACCCAGCCAAATAAAAAATATATTTAAGGAGATATCATCAGCTAACTCAGATACTGCTAGAGAATAAAAAGTACAAGCTTATAAGTGAATTCTAATGGCATAAAAAATAATTATTTTAGAGCTATAATAAAAAAGACAAAAATGTCAGAACAAAAGTTATATAACAAATTAAACAAAACTATATATTTCAGTTAAAAAATTGTATCCTATGATAATGTAATGCTTATAGACTACATCAGCTAAGCCAGAGAAAGATATATATTTATATGAAATGCTTAAAATTTAAAATAAAGGTATTGATTTGCCCTTTGGAATTCAAAAACTGTTATTGAAAATAAAAAAATATTCTGAAAGTATTGTATTTTCAAAATAATGTAAGAAATATTTGATCTTTCATTTCTTAAATGTCAAAGATATAATCCATAATAAAAGTATAAACTAATTAAACAAGACCTTGCTGATAGTTTAATAGAGATAGTTGCATAGCTTCTCCTTATACTTCTCTGATGTAAGTTGCACAAACAAAGCAACTATCATTTTTGTAATAATAAAACTGTATTTTTGAAAACCACTAAATCATCTTAGAAAACAAGAATTATGAACAAAATTAGAATTTTTGCTGAAACTATCAAAAAGTCTTTCTGCTAGAGTAGCAGAAAGATACCAGTGAGCAGCTGTAAAAAATAAAATAACCCTAACACAACTGTTCTCTTTTGGTACCCTGCTAACCACTCATAGCTTTATACTCACTAATTTCTGATAAGATTTTACAACCATGTCTAAAAAATATTGAAAAAAATATAAATTTTATGACTACCTTTGAAAAAAGCTATTTATATCTGTAGACTAGAAAGGCATACCAGCAGGCATCCATCATAAAAATATTTTTACCAAATATAAACTAGAAACTCATACCAGTGGGTTGCCGTAAAAGAGTAAAGCTGAGCGTAGCACAGCTTTGCTCTTTTACGGCAGCCAGCCTAACACATCTTTCCTTTTACCAGCTATAGACTAGAAATGCATACCAGCAACCATCATTAAATGCTTTTTATCAGATATAACTGGAAACACGTACCAGCGGGCTGCCATAAAAGAGTGAAGCTGAGCGTAGCACAGCTTTGCTCTTTTGGCAGCCAGCCTGACACATATTTTCTTTTACCAGCTATAGACTAGAAATGCATACCAGAAACCATCATTAAACGCTTTTTACCCGATATAACTAGAAACACGTACCAGCGGGCTGCCATAAAAGAGTGAAGCTGAGCATAGCACAGCTTTGCTCTTTTGGCAGCCAGCCTGACACATATTTCCCTTTACCAGCTATAGACTAGAAATGCATACCAGCAACCATCATTAAATGCTTTTTATCAGATATAACTGGAAACACGTACCAGTGGGCTGCCATAAAAGAGTGAAGCTGAGCGTAGCACAGCTTTGCTCTTTTGGCAGCCAGCCCAACATATCTTTCCTTTTACCAGCTATAGACTAGAAATGCATACCAGTAACCATCATTAACCGCTTTTTACCAGATATAACTGGAAACACATACTAGTGGGCTGCCGTAAAAGAGTAAAGCTGAGCGTAGCACAGCTTTGCTCTTTTGGCAGCCAGCCTGACATATCTTTCCTTTTACCAACTAGATTATAAGATAAAGATTTCAAAAGGCCAATGATTTAAATAAACAAAATAATGTGGCTCAACTAGGATACCTGGACGCATACCTAGGCGGGATGCCGTAAAAGGGCAAAGCGGGCAAAGCTCAGCTTGTTCTTTTGGCATTCTGCCCGCCACACCACGCTTGTTTAATTAACCTTCCCAGTTAACTTAATTGTTTTTAAGACGCCTATTCCCCAAGATTGCTTTGGCTAATATTGCCTCAATTTTCTAGTTAGTACAGCCTAACCAACCACCCTTATTATATTCTTTTATTAAGTATAGATACCAAGTTTCCACTAATTTTTATCAGAAGAATTTCAGTCAAACCTATCTACATGAAATAAACACCAGAAACAGAACAACTTTTATTTTGGAGTATTTATTCAGCTAAATACTCAATAGTGACTGTTGTACGGTTACACACCCCTATCCTACAATATCCAAACCATGAAGGAATAACAAGCTGGAAACTGACGCATCCAATTAAGCAATAAGAGGAGTAATCTGAATTTAAACTACAGAAAATGACTTCCTCCCTGTAGCATATGAATCAATAAAGTTGTCTGATGGTGAGAAAAGATACCCAATACATAACAAAGAACTGATAGCTATTGTCCACTGTCTCATGAAGTGGCAATGCTACCTGGAAGGTGCACAAATATTCAAAGTGCTAACCAACCACAAGTCATTTAAATTCTTCAAGACTCAACAACACCTATCAAGAAGATAAGCTGAATGGATGAGCCTTATAGAAAGGTACCCCATGATAATTGAATACAAACCAGGTAAGGGACTGCTTACTGCAGATGCCCTGTAAAGGCTATACCATAAATATCTTTTATATACAAAGGAAGACCTAATTGGCCCATGTTAATAGTGTAAATCTCTGAGAGGAGCTCCACCTTGGTACAACAATGTACCTCTAACAGAAAAGTCCTCAAGAACAAACATCTGCTCAAAATGTATATGGTACTCTACACCACATACTACCAAGTGGCAATACTGTACCCTACATCCTGTCAACACAGAAGATTAACACAATCCTCTTATATCACAGAAATCTGGGACAAACCTGTAGAAGCAATTTTCATGAATACTTCAAGACACACTGCTGATGGCTCAAAATTCTGGATGATATCAAGGAAGTGCAGGACTAATGCAAAGTCTGTGAAAAGTATGTCTGCTCTAAGGCATCCCCAAATTCAGTAATACCATTTTTAATCAAACAACCTTTCAAAGTGTGATAACTGGATATTGTGGGACTAATGCCTTCAACAATAAAGGCAAAAAGTATATTATCACAGCTATTGACTATGCTTCTAGGTGGCCTGTAGCACAAGCTACAAAAGAACATAAAGGAAACAATGTAAGACAGTTTATTAGCAAATAGATCATAGCTAATTTTGGGAAATCTGAACTCGTAATTGCATACAGAGGAAACCAAACTTAAAGTCATTGACACCAACATCTAACTTGCCAAAAAAAAATAAAAAATCATAGCCAGCCCCAATTACCCAAAAGCAAATGAAAGAGTTGAAAGACTAAATGGGTCCCTTGTAGAGACCCTCAGCAAGTCATCTGCCAAAAATACAAAAGCCTGGTTTGACATGTTGCCAACTGCACTTATGGTGTGCAGAACACTTGTTAATTGCAATACTGGCAAAAGCCTGTATGAGCCTGTCTATGGGCATTGTCACGGTAAGTTCTATAATACTGGGTATTGTCTGTCTAAGTAAGAAGGCACGGAAGGCCGGAAAACCTGTATCAAAATTGATCAAGTTAAGGGATTTAAACCAAATGGGTGATCAAAAATGGGTCACAGCTGTACCAGTATGCCAGCTGAAACCAGCTCCCCCTTGTAAACTGACATTGATAAATCAACGTAATATGAGGGTCACCTGAAATAAGCTCATTAATTGGCATGGTTGTCAGAAAACTGGTCACACAAGGGTTCTTTGCAACCTGGACTAGATACTTACTTGAAGATGCCAAAGAAATAGGAGATCAAGACTCAGTTGGTATTTCTTAGTCAATTTTTCTGATATATATTGAATAATTTTCCCTGTTTCAACTCTAAGAGTTGAGTCCTCCTAAATTTACTCAATAAAAATCAATTATCACAAGTTCTAATTTTAAATTTTAAAATGCATCCTGTGCTTGGGTTGTTGCGGTATATCCTGTACAATCTGATTCTGAACAGAATTATTTCAGGAAGATGGGGCCCAGCATCTGGAACTTTGTTGTTGGCGCCGCAAAATGTTAATTTCATGCCAGCCAATTTTGTAGCTCCTCCCTCCATTCCTGAAGATGAAAATTGGGTCACTTCTCAATGCCCAAAATTCTACACTGAAGATGCATTGATGCTTTCCCAGGTCATTTATCTTGGTTTACTCTGGTTAGTATTGATTGTTCTACTTAATCCTGGAGTTACAATTGGAAAATTCACAAAAAAATATCTGAAGCCGCGTTGGTGGTTAATCATCAATTCTATGTGGATTTGGGTGGTAATTCCCCATCATTTAGAAACGGCATCATATTATCCAGTTATTTCCATCACAGGCATAAGCCCACCCTTGTTAGTACTACCATAGGTCCAGCTTACCTCTACCTAAGAAGGTACCAGACAGCAGTGACCCTGACGTACAGCGCCTTAGGAAGGTCCAAGAGGACATGGAAAAGAAAAGAGTCAAGAGAGAAGCAATCCCCCTCCAACAAGAGAGATTTCAAGTTGGGGATGAAATTTGGGTTGTCAATCACAATTATGTAAGGTCTAAAGGCTTGGGGTAAATTATTGTAGGCTAAGGCTTTAACCAAGAATATTTATATTTGTTAAGTATAAAAAGGTAGGCAAGGTTTGCAACAAGAACTGCACTAAGGCTCCTAAAAGCTTATAGGAAGTGAAGTAAGGACTAAGACAATTTATTAAACATAAGAAAATGAAGTAAAGACCAGTCTTAATGACTGAAGATTGGGTCAAAAAGTCAATTTTTAAGTCTGGTTAGTGATCAGCACTAGCTGGAGGGTTGAAGCTATAAACAATTAAAGTGTGTGTACCACTATAAAAATTACTTAAATGGTGAAAAATGTAGTAAAAAAGAATCATAAACTCAAGATTAAAAGACAGATAAAAGATAAAGAATCAAAGAGAAAACACAAGTCACAAAACCTAAAAAGTACCTTTTTGGGTACAAGTCAAACATTCCTAACTTAAGTTGAGACCAAGTAAAACTCAGGCTTTTATTCAAGTCTGGTTTTGAGGTAAAAATAAAGGGGAGGATGGCTAACCAAAAGTAGTTAGTTAATATTTATTTAAAGAGCAAAACACAAACACATATCTCTGGCATCTTAAACTTAAAAAGCTAGGCACAAGGTAAAGGGGAAGACAAGGAAAGCGGTGGTTAATTGTTTGGGTGACCCAAACGAAGAGTGGAGGCAAAAGAACAGAAAAACTTAGTTCAAGCTGCTGGAGTAAGCGGGACAAGAAGCAAAGCAAAAGATAATTGACTTTGGACTTGGTTGAACTAACTTTGCGCATAGGTACCTAGTTTAAAACTTGTTTGTAAAGTAAAAGGTAAGTTCAAAGATGAAACTAACTGTTAATTTAGGTTAATTTGACTGGTAAAACAAGGAAATTAATGGGAGTAAATAGAAAGAATTAATTGTTGAGATTGGAGCCCAAAATAAGGGATAATCCATGTTGAAAAGTTCTTTTAAATACTAGCAGCAGGATAAGTAAAAAGGAGGATCCTGACAGATCAGCTCAAATTGGATCCAGGATTAAAAGGACCAGGCATTGTCAGGAGGGCAAACCAAAAAAACCCTACCTCATCAAGGGTGTTGGCATGCAATCTGAATTAGAGCATATGCATCACAACCGCCTCTGTTGATGCAAAGCAAGAACAGCTTAAAACAACTTCCAACTCCCTGTACCCAACACCAAACTGGATCAATACCAAGCCTGTATCCCTGACACTCTCAAGAAAATTCCTAAGGTTCTACCTTCCAGCACCCCAGGGGGAGATGGCAACATCTTTGATTACTCCCTCTTGGGGAATTAATTTCCCAATTGACTTTTGCAAATGATTCCACCACTAATCATTAAGTCAGTGGCTTTGTAACTATTTGAACATCTATTACAGGGATCAAATAATCCAGATCCTAAATGGAACACAACTTGAAAAGGCCCAATGACTTAAGAAGAACATTACACAGATATGCCCCATGAATACCATGAGTACATAGACAGCATGTGGCTTTCCATGATACTATATATTATCCTATATTCATATACAATGAAGTATCATTCTCTTCTTAAACTTCCCCTTTATCTCGTATATTATACTTCCCAGAAATATATAAACAACATAAGCCAAAATTTTGATTGGAATTATATGGAAATAATATCTTTGTACTCTGAACTTTATGAAAATAATTTTTCAAGTTTTCATATTATTACTGTTAGTTTACTCAACTGACATCCCAATTGGGATGATACAATGGTAAGCATAGAAAACTATAAAATAATCCACAGTCACTTAGATTAAAAAGGTATCCAAGTAAATATTCTATTATTTCGCTTGAAACAAATAAACATTAAATGTGCAACCCAACCATCTCAAACTTAAAATCACATTTATAATTCTAATTTCAATGTATCTCTTTAAATAGATCAGGCTTCTTTATCATGCAAGTCAATTCTCAGTATCGAGTGTAGTTGACCAATCATATAAAAATGAGGCAAATCAATGCAAATTTAATCAGAAAGTGTGAAATGTTCCTAGAACATCATGTAATATCTTCCTTTGCTTGAAGATTGTCCCAGACCAGATTTTGGAACATGGTTCTTAGCCAAGGCTGTTCCAAAACATGGATCCAGAACTGAACAAATGCATGAGGTTCCTTGCTGCACGGGATATATTTTATAGCCGCTATGACTGGTAATATGGGTACCACAGGGAAGCTTTGGCTCAGCCCTAGCTAGCTTGCAGCTCTTGGATACTACACTAAAACATAGTTACATCACATTTAAAAATTCTAAAAATAAATCCTAGACTTGAGTGACCCAGAGCCAGAAACTTGCTCCAGCAATAATGGGCTTGGCCGAAGCAGCCCAAATACTACATCATTATTCCAACCTATGGCTGTAGCCAATGGTTAAGGGTTTAGTTTTCTGTGCCGGAATCTTTCCCTATTTGTAAGGATTTATGCAAGTATGAGTCAGTTAAAGCTGTTGAATTAGCGACTGACTTTAAATATAAAATGTAAATACCAATTCGATTCCTTACAGATCGAGTGCACTCATGCTGACATTACAGACAGACTTGCTTTTTGACTATTAATTTGTTGTGCATCGCAAACACATCGATATGAGAACTAGATTTTAGTTTAGTATTTAAATGGAATACTTGTCTTATTGTAAAAATCAAGGCAGACAAATCAGAGTTAATTTAGCAGCTGATAAGAGGAAAGACGTGGTATAAATAGAGGCTACCCACATTTTAACTCTCAAATGAATTCTTTTGCCTTCTTCGCTTCCATCTTAGCCCAAGCTATTTCCGCTATGCCCACCACATCCTCTATGTTGGATATGGAAGATATGTTGGATATACCCTCTATGCCTCCTATTCCCAAAATGCCCAAAATACTCATCTCCGCCACTATCAAGGACAAAAAGCACTATCTCTTGTCCAATCAACAGTTCAAATGCGATGGAAACTCCAGGTTTACTATCACTCTACCCAATGCACAAGGCCGACACGCATACTTGTATCCTGTTGTTCAAAAGAACCAGAATATTAAGCTCTTTAAACTTACCCACGGAAAATATGTGAAATCTAAAAGAAACAAGAAGTTGTCTAAAGGTAAAAATAACGGATCAAAATACCGTTCTGTCTTAGCCAAATACAAAATTAAGAAGGTTTCATTCACCTCCAATAACAAAAATCCCAAGTACTCTGTATACATTATTCCTCCCAAAGTGAGTCGCAGAACAGCCCAAGGAAAGTCCCACAAGCTGAATGTTGATATCCAAGCCGACTTTGAATGCCGCGATAAAAATAATAATATCCAGCGAAAAGTCTATAATATCCCTGTTGCTTTCACCAGCAATGCCCGCACTTAGGGTCAAGTGTTCAGCACTCTTGTCCTGGCCATCTCTTCCATCCTCCTTCTCTAATATTTTTACTTGGTTTTTTGATAAATTATAAATAAAAAACATCAGTATTCAAATTCAATATTGTATTGTAAATAGCACAAAGTAGGCTTTGTTAAACTCAACAAAACTTAATTTCCAATTGTTATGGATCCAAAAAAATTGGCCCCTTTAGCCAAGCCACCAAAGCAACCCATATCTTTTATTGGCTGTCAAATTACCTCAGCCAAATAAAAAAGCTATTCAGGGATTTTATTAAAAGCCCAAGTGCCTAGATCCAATCAGAAATAAGATATCGATGAAACCAAACATTGGATTTGGCCAATTGATGATTAATTATTTTTAGACTTTTCAACATTCAACCTCACATATAAGAATAGCCATTTTTAAACTCACACAACCAAACATTCATAAACCCAATGCGTAGTAGAACAGCGGCTTCATTTTTTAACTTTATAAAAGCAAGTCGGTCATGATATAGGTTGAGTGCACTCGAGCTGTAAGAAATTGAATTGATGCTTCTATATTAATTTATATTTAAAGTCAATCGCCAATTCAACAGCTTTAATTGGCCCATCTTACATAAATCCCTTATAAATAGATAAAGATTCCGGCACAGAAAACCAAACCCTTAACCATTGGCTACATCCATAGTTTAGAAAAATATGTGGTACTAGGGCTGCTTCGGCCAAGCCCACTATAGCCTCAGCAAGTTTCTGGCTCTGGGCCACTCAAGTCAGGGATTTATTTTTAGAAATTTTTAAAGTTATGTAATTATGTTTTAGTGTAGTATCCAAGAGCTGCAAGCTAGCTAGGGCTGAGTCAAACTTCCCTATGTGGCACCCATGTTCCCAGTCATAGCTATTATAAATATACTTTGTGCAGCTGGGGACCTCATGCCTTTTGTTTAGTTCTTGAACCATGTTTTTGAACAGTCTTGGCTCAGAACCATGTTCCAAAATCTGAGCTGGGACGATTTTCAAGCAAAGGAATATATTACAGGATGTTCTACCAACAATTCACACTTTAAGATTAAATTTGCATTGATTTGCATCATTTTTATATGATTGGTCATTTACACTCTATACTGATGTTTGACAAGACTGGAGAAAGTGAGCCAAATAATTTAAAAAGACACATTTAAATTAGATATATAAAGGTTAGTTTATTTTTTAATGATATTTGGCTTGCACTTTTTTAATTTTTATTTATTTCAAAGTGAAATAATAGAATATTTAATTGGATGCTTAATTGATCCAAGAGGCTGTAGATTATTTCAGAGTTAACTTTACTTATCATTGCAGCATCCTATTTAGGGTGTCAGCAGAGTAAACTAACAGTAATAAAATAAAGAACCAATAAAATGATTTTTTATGGAATTTATAGTGCTTAGCTAATCTTTTCACATAATTTTGATCATTATGGTACCAAACATGTTAGTTATAGCTTAATTAGATGCTGAGATATCAAATATAGTTATGGAATTGTGATTATGATTGTTCCATAACCAAAGGTCTGGATTCAACATGATTTGTTCAAATTTACTAAGTAACCTACAAAAACTAAAAATATCATATCACAGTGCTATTAGATGAATATTTATGCTTGATATCTAATTTTATGGTACAAAACAATCTGTCAGAAAATTGTGTACTGTGGTATTTTATCATTGGCCAGATAATATCCTAATTCTTCTAACATTAGGAAAGTACAGAGAACCTGTGAATTTGGCATAACCTCTGGCCCAGAATATTTTGTTGTCATCAGAAGTAGCAAGTCTGACAGGGCCCAAGGCCAAAAGGACTTGGGATGGTTCTTCCTACTTCTGGACATAGGTTTAAACGTTTTTGTCTCTATATTTTACTAGAGGAATTAATACTGTATGACAACAGTATCATCTTTTGCCTCCACCAATAAAGCCTAAGAGAGGATCACATTAAGGAAACATGGCTTGGATCAATCATCAAGTCAATACAGAATCATCAGTCTTTTATTCTAATGGACTGGCTTTAAGGCAGCCTGCCTGCCCAAGTTTTATCTGAGTTAGCTCACAACCCTAGAAGAGACTGAAGTAGCATTAGGGCAACACAGCAGGAGGCTCATCCTTTTGGGGCGGTTTTGACAGAAGCTTGCTTGACATCTTCTACAGATTGGTATCCTTTCTGTCTACCTGGGCCACTTCCAGGGCTAGCTAGCCAGTGATTGGCTACTAGTTCATGGAGATGATTATTTTAAATTAATCAGAGCTGCTCTAATACAATAGGCTCAGGGCTTTTTATCTTAGAGTGTTTGGCCTGGCGGCCCATTCATGAAGGCTATTCTAGAGGTGTTTCAGATGATGGTCCATATGATGTCCCTTGTTCTAGGATATAATAAAAGTTTAGAATAGTGATTATTACGAGAAGCATGTTTGAGGTGGTTGTTGAGGTGGACTAATTAATGTGTAAGTATTGCATGTTCCATTAATTAATTGTAATGCATGAATTTGTTAATGCCAGGATATGATTTGAACATTGATTACGCAAACCTTTGGCCCACGTTATTTTGTTGAAACCATTCCTAAGAGTAATTAACTGCTGGCCTGTGTTATTTTGTTGAATCTGTTAATTAGTCAATATCCACAAATCCTGACACCATCTCAAAAGCGCCTTTCTAAAAAAACCCTATATTAAAATATGCTATCTCAATTTTTTGCTATCTCAAAATTATAATAAAAACACTATTTCAACTTTACAGCATTGGAACTATGAAAACCAGTTTTTAAATTTTAGTTTTTTTGATCCCCCAAAAAATGAAATTTAAATTCATTTCTAGGCTTGAAAATTCCTCAGAATATCAAATATGCAATAAAAGGGGGAAATTAATAGTATAAAAGCTGTGAAAAAGGGTAAAAATCAAAATAAACACAAAAACAACCATTTTTATCTAGTATAACTATGATAAATACTTTAAAATAAGCATAAAATTGTACCAGATACTAAATAATAGTCAAAGAATGATAGAAATAAAGGAAATAAGAGAGAAGATAAAGAATAGTTTATTACAAATAGACTCAAACATTAGTCAAAAGAGCAACAGGGATGGCTTGGAGATACCCAAGCTTTCTATCCTTGAGATAGTAGGCAAGTACTACCTTGCTTATCCCAGTATATTTCTTTACTGCCTTAAACTTCTTAGGGGGATCACCCTTGGTCTTCATGCCAGTCTTGAAGAGCCGGAAAGAGATGGTCTGCTGGGGTTTTAAATGGACAATAATCTTGTTAATTTGGGCTTCTTAACCCTGAATCTAGTAGTAAATTAGCTATGCCACCCTTCAAGGGAAGAGGTGGTCTTGATCAACCCATCTTTGACCTGGTTGAAAACAGTTACAGGTGATTGAGTCACTGCCTTTTCTGATGCAGTGTGCTCCTTGGAAGATGCCAACCCACTGAGTCTCAAAATACTCAATAAAGGGCACAAAGTCTGTCTGGTTGGCAATAATATGGAATGGTGGAGAAAGGTATCATAGAAGGCATTAGTTTCCTCTTTAAAATGGAGCAAGGGCAGCAAAGAAGTTAAATATATCCTTGACTTCTTTGAGGACTTCTGCATTTATAAGCTCATGCAGATAAGAGCACTTTTGATGGTTGTTGTGAATAACAGCATTCACCATGTTTTGATTTTGCCTTTGGTGAAATATCATTTCAAAGACAAATCTCTTGCTTTCGCTTTTGACCCTCAAAATGAACTGGTTTCTGCATCAGGAAATATGATTGTTTGGTTTCCTGACTCTACGCAACTCACTTGCCCCACTCATGCTTGTGGCAAGTGATCCTACTGTCCTGGTAGTGTTTTGTGGTATTCCTAACCACTATATAATCCATTTCCTATTCTACCAATAAAACTAAATTCTATTCACATTTTTTTCTTTGTGTCTTCTGTACTTCTGCGCCTCTCTCTAGCCACGCCTAGTAGAGATTATTCATCCAGGGCCGCAAGGTAAACACATTTGCCTTCCCTGTCATCTAACCAAGACTTAGTACAAATCCAATCCTAAGGTTAGGATTCCCTGTTGTGTATCTGTGCCGCGCCTCAGAACACAACAATAATGATAGCAGAGTGTCAGCCAAAAGTTAAAATATCATCCCCTGGGGAGCTCTTGAAGATTCTAATAAAAGCATTGGCCTGAGTCTGCTCAAAATCCACTACCAGGTATTCATGGTAGGAAAGGCTTTCTCGCTGCTTCTTGGGGATAGGTCAACTTCATCCTGGGCAGGGTCTTCTTCTTTTGCCCTCTAGTCTCCTTGAGCTCCTCTTCAATGGTGATGAGGATTTCATCAAGCTTGTTCTTCATGATGGTGAGAGCACATACATATGTTTCCTGCTTCTTGTTGGGAAGTAAGTAGAAGACCAGGGGAAGGACTAGATTACCAACCTGCCCTTGGGTATTTTAAATCTGACTAAAGAGCTTTTGGCAGATGGAGAAAGTGCCATCTGCAAGCCATGTTTTTCATTTCAAGAAGTTGTGCAGATCCTGGCTTGTGGCAAAGCAGATAATGTGCACATGTGCATTTTGGCCGTTAATGTGGAGAAGGAATCTCTCTTCAAACAAAAAACAGTTTTTGTTACTCATTCAAGATCAATTAATCAATTGAGGTTGCACTGACGCCCTCAGTGCTCAGAGTATACATCTGATTAATGAGGTATCACTGTAATTTTGCAGTGTTACCAACAGATGCAAGTTGGGAGTCATTGAGATTAATGAAGGCATCTTTGACAACTTCAGTGGAGGTTTTATCCCTGGTGGTAGAAATAACTTGGCAAAGAAACCAGAAGATCAGTAGATATATGGGTCAAAAGGCTCTGTGCAGTTATGGCCTATAGTTAATGCCTTGAACCTGGTGAACTCATAAGTGGTGAGCCTTGCTGGGCACCCAACATTATCAAATTTGAAGTGATGTTGAAAGACGGGTTTCTTCTTGTCTTTAAGCTGAATCTGTATCCCTTGTACATAAAGTTGGATCCTCCATTTTTTGACATTATAGAGTAGCTAGCAGGGTACATGATGGGCGCAGAAAAGGTGACATTAAAATTTTAGATATATGGACAGTATGTACCTCCCAGAGCTTAATCTGGTTGTCAAAAGAAGCACCTGGTTCAGGCTCTGCTCCTGTTTCTCTTCGAGCACTGAGGTGGGATCAGAGTGGCAGTTAAAGTTGAATAGCTTCTCCTGGGGATCTGATGGGGAGTATAAAAATAGAAAGTGAGGAGGGGAGGGGCTGATTTCCTCAGGCTCTGGCAATGATGTGGGGTCTTGGGAGGAGCTTTAGCATTAACAGGCTGCTTCTTAGAGGTAGTTTTGGCCTTTTAGCCTTGGGAAGAGTGATTTTGAATTTGAGGCCTTGGAAGCTTGGACACAGCTTTGGTGGTTGACTTGGGAGGCATCTAAAAGTGAATTAGTATCAAAATATGGGAGATTTAGTGGCAGTTTTTAAAGAGAAAAATGAGAATATTTAGAAACATTTAAAAGTACATTAGTTTTAGAAGCTATGACAACAACCAAAAGTACCTCAGATTTAAACAGACTGATTTCAGATGTAAACAAAATCCAAGTTGCGCAAGATTCAGGAATTAAATAATTTAAATATATTTGGTTAATAAATGAACTGTCAAACCAAAAACAAATTTTTCACTAGCCCATTATACAAAATTCTATCAAATATCAAGCAATATAGTTTAAATCACAAACAAAATGAACTGACTCAACAAGTGAGATGAATGCATGCTGTTCTGGAGTATATTATAATCCAATCAGGATTTGTATGGGGCATCAACAGTAGGACTAAAATGAAACAAAATTTGATCAACTAAAAGCGAGATTCCACAAACACAAAAATGAAGTTATACAAGATGTGTAGTGTGAGCAGCCTAAAATAGAAAGTAACAGTTTAACAGCCAATCAACAGCTATCTAATTTAGGAACAGAGACATTTTATTCATTTTCATGTCTCCTGATTTGTATAAAATGGTTTTGAGAACCTTTCAAATATAGAATGGTGATTACAATAAAAATAAATCATAAAATTATAAACTTCTACTTTTAGTGATTTTATCCTAGGTTTTATTTCAAGATGGTTTTCAACAGCAACAACATTTTCAATGGCACTAGCAGCTAAGCCAGCTTCAATGGAGGCAAGGCTCAGAATGTGGAGGCACCTGTTTACACCCAAGCCTTTGAAGTGGGTAACAAGGAAGTCAACCTGTACCAGACCTCCAACCCATATGGCTTTGAATTATTCAAAAGTCACCTAGTGTCTAGCTCTGCCCCTGCTCCTGTACCTACCCCTGCACAAGCTGCCCACCAACCAACCAATTAGAATTGGAACCCTCATTTAGAGCATTTTTTGCCACAAGCCAACCTGCCCCCTACAGCCAATCAGGTTCCAGCTCCCCCAGCCCAGCGCCCCAAACACAGAATAATTATAGCCCAAATACTTCAGAAAATTGTGGCACTGAATCTACAGGGTCTGTCATGGGATCAGATAGCCAAACAATTGCAATTTACCTGAACCACCATAATGCAAGAGTTTAACAATCTAATGAACAGGAGGAACCTGAATAGGACGGCCAAGAAGCCCAAGAAGACCTCAAGTCCCAAATCAACAAGTCATACCCAATTATGCTTGATCTATTAAAGCAGGACCCCAAGCTTCCCTTGACCCAGGTCTTCAAACAACTTGTACACCATAACATATGGGTTTCTGAGCGCATGGTGCAGCTCTGGATGCACAGAAAAGTGGCTGCAATCAGGGTTCTTACATATGTTGCTGGAAATCAATGGGATGGTACTGAGAATTCCCTGTATGATCAGGCCATCAAATCAACCCTGGTCCAATGCTTGACAAGCCTATAGATGACATCATATTCATCTCCTACTACAAGCTGTCAATAGCTTTTGTCAATTTTGGCGCCCAAGTAAGAGCTGTCACCCAAAAAGGGAGGAAGAAGGTCAAGAGGGGGACTTTCATTGGTGTGTTTCTGGCTGTTTCAGCCAAGGGTTTTGTCTACTATTAGACAAACCCAGATTTCACCAATGGCTACAAGTACAGCCAAATCCTCAGTGAATTGCTTGACTCCTGGGATAACTCAAATTCCACTCACCAGGTTTTCTTGAGCCATCAGATGGAGGGTAGCTCCACTGCCCTTGAGGCCATCTAGCAACATGGGCACCAGGCCACTGTGTACCCAGCCAGTCACGCAGACATCCATCTGGCTGATGTTGTGTTCTTTAATATTGGAGATACACTCCAGGAGCTCTGCCTTCAGGCTTTCAACAACCTCTATCTTGGGGTCCTTGACCACAATTCTCTCTTTGGTCACCAAATGGTAGCTGACTTATTTGTGAGAATGGTTTTCCATGTGAACATGGGTAACCAATCACATAAGGATAAGTGCCTCCCACCCTGTGCCACAGCCACCTATTAACTAATCCAGATTATGACAGACAAGGAATACCAACAGCAGTATATGGTGGCCATAATGTACAATCCTCCTGCCTCTACCCCACCACCACTACCCCTCACCTGCTAGCCCCACCCACCCAATCACAGACCCCCCAGGCCATCACCAGTTCTATGTCTCCCTTCCCACACTATTCTGCCTACTAGGCATTACTCTTCCCATCACCCAATAAACCTCCTGTCACCAAACATTTTCTATTTATATCATATTTTACTGAATTTCAATTTTTCATTTTCTCTTTGTTTATATTTGGTTTTATTTTTTATGTTCAGTTTATTTCTATAAATTTATTTATTTATTATGCTGTGTATCTAGATCCATAACACAGTTATTTTAGCACCCAAACACAGCCCCGTATGAAAATATAAGCAACAATTTGGTGATCAGCTAACTTTGAATCAGAAAATTATAGGTTAACTGTGTTTAGATAAAGTTATTACTGATCCAAATTCAAACCTTTACTGATAAAATTTAAGCCAATCAGGAGCCAAGTGATAAAATGATTTTTGTGACATAAAGGGACATTCAATAATTCTTTGATGTATGTGCGCTAATTAATATGGTTGGCTGGTTGTTTTGCCATTGTGCGCCATTGCCGCTGTGGCAAGTTGTTGACAGAATAGTGCCCAATCAGATGCTGGATTAACACTAGTCCATCAACAACTTGCCACAGCAGCAATGGCGCACAATGGCAAAAAAAACCAGCCAATCATATTAATTAGCGCACATACATCAAAGAATTATTGAATGTCCCTTTATGTCACAACAATCATTTTATCACTTGGCTCCTGATTGGCTTAAATTTTATCAGTAAAGGTTTGAATTTGGATCAGTAATAACTTTATCTAAACACAGTTAACCTATAATTTTCTGATTTATAGTTAGCTGATCACCAAATTGTTGTTTAAATTTTCACAAGGGGCTATGCAAAGTGCCAATAATAACATGACAATTAAGGAAAAAACGCTGACACAGAGCAAATAACACATTAGAGATGAGTTTAAAACATATACACAATGGGTAAAAATATGGTATATTGGAGTAATGGGAAAACAAATAGGAATAAATAAAGAGGCAACAGTATCATAATAACATGAATTTTATGGGGATGAAATCTATAAAAAATATGGAAAAAGTAAATAAAAAATCATATGAGAGAACTAAAGAAGCTGATAAAGGACCTCAACTCAGTAATTGCTGAAATTAAAGAGATTGACTGCAAGGTCAAAGAAAAAGTAAAGTCTGCTGTCCTCAAAGGAGAGAAAATTGACAAAGTGACAGTCAAGGCACTTATGGCCAAGATGCCTGGCACCCTGAAAAACTATTAAGTGTCTTCTTAATGTTCAAAAATATGTAATTGAGGGCCACCAGTTCAATTAATTTACCCTCTCTGCACTGTTGGTCTGGCTCAACAACCCTTTGATGTATGCACATCTCAAGCTAGCAAAGCACGCCAGGGCAGAGGACACCAAATTGCCAGTGCAATTGATTGCATCAAGAATGGCTAAGCCAGCTGAAGCTGCTGGCAAGGAAGAAACACAAGAAGATAACTTAAAATTAAAGTTAAAATAAAATTCTTACCAGTTTTTAGAGAACATTGGCAGTGAAATCTGCCAGGTCCTGGTCCCCATTGTCCCCGCCACATTTTATGCATTTATGCTAATCATGTGGAAAAGCAGCTGTTTCTGTACCCCTGTCTTGCAGGAGCTGGAGGACCGCATCCTTGGGTCCTTTCCTATGTTGTGTGAGGCATTGGCTGATAATAAACATGCTGAGGAAACATCTGAGCAGGGATTTTAATGCCTACAAAGATGCCCAACTGGTCCGCCTGGATCTAGTATCCCTCAGTGGAGTTTACTGTGTAAACTCCATTGAGTTTGTTTGGGATGTCCTGGAGACGCTCCCATTCAAGAACATACCAGAGATGGGCCAGGTCCATGTGGCTGCTTGCTTCTGCTTCCCCTTGGAGCATAAACTCTCTTACCAATTGGAAAATTTTGGGTGTGAGGTGTCAAAATTGGCTGTTTCAGACGCAACAGCTGTAAAGAAGACTAAAATCCTCCTGGCAGACTTCAGGCTGGCCTGGAGCACTGACAAGAAGGGGGTCCCTACAGCAATGGAGCTAATCTTCTTGAAGACTAAGCATGAAAAATTAGTGCAGTATACAATAAGCTGTATGAGTTTACAGAAGCCTTTTCTAGGCAAAAGCTTCATCTGGTTATTTACCTGGGATATATTTTCTTCTTTGGGATGAAGCCAGCGTAGAGGACCTGGGCAGGGTCCTCCTAGGGATTGACAAGGCCAGGCTCTCCCTGGACGCAACAAAGGTCCCCCAGGCTATGACTTGGTCAATCATGTGATCCAGGACGCCCTGTTCCTGGCTGGGATCTATGGGTCAGCAGCCCCACCAGAAAAGCTGCTACTGCATTCCCATCTGAAAATCCTGCCTTTTACAAGTTGCCAAGAATATTTTAATCAGGGTGTATGCACTGTCTACAATGTGGCGGTGGAGGTTGTGCGCCACCTTCATTGCCAGGTGGGTACATACTAAAGAACCCATTGCAGGCGCCCTTAAAACTCTATTTTCTAATAAATAAATTTACACTTTAGATTGTTTAAATTATAAACAATTTTTCTAATACTTATTTTAACAAATAAGTTTTGAAAAATAAAGCCTGGAGAAGGTTTTAATAAAAGCATACTAATATATATAAATAAAATATATTTCTAATTTGTACATTCTACACTTAATATTTTCCAATTCCATTTTATATTTATTTGATAAGAGTAATATAAATATATTTGCGTAATCTAGTATCAAGTGTTTGGGGTAGCCACAGATACCATAATAAAATAATTAATATAAAATAAATCCATTACAAACCTTCATTTATGATCTTGCTGAATGTGATTGCAGGTGTGGAAGCTTCTAAATATAAAACAATAATTAAAAAATCTTAAATAGTAAATTAAATAATATAAAAACAATTAGCACACTAAGCCTTTAATTGATTGGCTATTTGGCAGGGCATGCAGGGATGAAAAAAATCAGCGTGGTCATAGAATTTGGCCACAGTATCAGCTGGGAGGGTGTGGATCCCAGCCTTCAGCAAATCAAAGAGGTCCTTGGTGCCAGTTTGGGTCCCTTGCTTGACAACTTGCTTGAGCCACAAAAAACTTCCTTAATGGGATTCAGGAAGGGCAAATAGGCGGGGAAGAAGAGAAAGTGCAAATTTGCTGTGGCAAATTGCTGAGGGCCCACTGCAATGCTGGTGTCAATCATTGTAAATTCTTCTAGAATATTGGCCATCTGGTGGAAACCAACATTATCCAGTACAATTACATTAGTGAAGCCCAGGCTTGTGCGCCTCAGGTGCTCCTGGACCAATTGGAGGAATGATAGGAAGATCAGGCTGTTATGGAATCCTAGTATCATTTGATACAGCTCTATCCCCGTTGAAACAAGGAGAGCCACCATCAAATAAGCTGTGGCACGGACTGCAGCACGCCAAGCAACCCTGTCATTTGAGCCTTTGGGGACATAGCCATATGCATTGTGCATAAACAAGGCAAATGTTTATTTGTCAATATAATAGAATTTCTCCGTCCCCTTGGCTTTGAGGGCAGTGTATGTCTCAGCATATTTTTTCTAAGTCTTGATGTTGGTTGGGCTGTTTCTATTATAGGGAGAGGCCCCAAGCTTTTTCCAGATATAGTACATCCCCTTTACCAGATGGTAGTAAAAGGAAATTGAGGCCTCAACACCAAAAGTAGATTTAACCATGTCCTGTATATTTGCCAGTTCAAGATGGAAGTCCTGGGTTATTCACTGACAGATTGCCCATTTGTGCTCCTTGGTGAGCATGGTGACACACAAAGGGATTTCTCTGCGGCAAGGACATGGCCAGTGTGATGAATTTGTTGAAGGTCTTGGAGGCGTACTTGGGATCCACCCCAACAAGAGCCGCAGCTGCCTTGTAGTTGCCAGATTCCCGCATAAGCCTGAGCAGGATGATGTACTTGATGTCAGGAATGTGCTTCTGAGTGAGCTTAGTACACTCAGATAAACTGGGATCCTGATTGGTGATAGGATTGCAAGGCATGTGCACCTTGTTGTAGAAGGCTGCAACCTTCTTTTGAACCAGCTGTCCCTATGTAGTTCTATAGAACTCAGGCTTGTTGTTGTTTTCTTGGTTTCTTTCACTGAAGTAAGGCTCATAGCTAGTGTCAATTACAGGCTTAACTTTCTCCAGCATGGCTGACGGACTGACTCTTGTCATTACACAGTGTCAAACACATATGAAGTAAGCTCTACCTCCTTGTTTTTAGCCGTTTTGGTAGTGGTCACCTTGGTGGGCTTCTGGGTCAGCTTGGGGGCCCAAGGGTTGATGCTCCACACCCTAGAAGCTTGTACTCCTTGAACTAGCTGTGTCAGTGCAGTGTCACTATTTAACTCTCCTCTCCCATCTCATTCCTGAGTAGGCACCTGGGTTGCACTAACTCTGTTCTTTGACCCGCAGGGCAACCCCTAACTGCAGCGCACAACAGGTGCATTGCTTCTCTGTTGTTGTGTTCCTTCCATTTTGAGAATTTAATAAAATACTAAATAAATTTCAATTAAGTTACTTCCTAATTTTACTTTTTGCTTTTATCTGAATATGGATATTTAATTAGAGTTTTCCCAACTCCATATTACAAGTATAGGTTTTTTACTTCTAATTAATTGTTTTTGGTTTTACCACGCCCATTTTAGATTGCACAAAATAATTATTACCATTTTCCCAAGATTTTACTGCCAAATTTAAACACTAATCACAATGTTCTTAAAATTTATGCTTCAGATCTTGTATCTTATTTTAGATACCTTGGTATCATTCATGATTACAATCCATTGCAGACAACAATTGAGTGGTTTTGTTTAAATAGCAAGTTGCTATTGTTTTTTGCTTTTGGATTGAGTTTTGATATACTTTGCTTGGGTGTGTTTTGTCACTGATTCACATAGTAAACATATATATGCCAAAGGTCAACACACACCATTTTGTTTGTGAATCAATATAATTTGAATGTATTTTGAATAGTCTTGCTTGGCACGTGAGCAATTTGTTGCTGTGTTGACCCATTTTGCCATTAACGCCAAAAATCCCTGTTAACAGAGTGTACATTTTACACTAATAGTTGGATTTTGCTTAAATATGAAATCATTTTGTTTAAATCTGAGGTATTTTTGGTTGTTGCCATAGCTTCTAAAACTACTGTAATGAATATTTTTAAATATTTATAAAGGAGGTCTAAAAAGATATACTAAAATTACAATTTTTTTAAAAATTATTTTTTATTATTGTCAGGATTTCTGGATATTGACTAATTAACAGATTCAACAAAATAACGCGGGCCAGCAGTTAATTGCTCTTGGGAAGGGTTTCAACAAAATAATGTGGGCCGCAGGTTGTGGGATCAGTGATCAAATCATATCCTGGTATCAACATACTCATGCATTACTTTTATTAATGGTATATGCAATTACTGCTTATTAATCTACCTCAAACCACCACCTCAAACATGCTTCCCATAATAATTACTATCCTAAAACTTTAAATGAATCATAGAACAAGAGGGCTGTGATATGAACTGCATCTGCATTACATCTAGAAGAGTCCAACATGGACTGGGCCGTCAGGCCAACCACTCTAAGATAAAAAGCCCTGAGCCTATTATACTAGAGCAGCTCTGATTAAGTGAAACAATCATCTCCATGAACTAGTAGCCAATCACTGGCTAGCTAGCCCTGGAAGTGGCCCAGGTAGACAGAAAGGATACCAATCTGTGGAAGATGTCAATTTAGCCTTCTGTTAAAACTACCCCAAAAAGGCTGGGCCTCCTGCCGTGTTGAACTAATGCTACTTCAGTCTCTTTTAGCGTTGTGAGCTAACTCAGATAAAATGCAGGTAGGCGGGCCACCTTAAAGCCAGTCCATTAGAATAAAAGACTGATTATTCCTTATTGACTTGATGATTGATCCAAGTCCTATTTCCTTAACAGGATCTCTATTAAGTTTTATTAGTGGAGGGCAAAAGATTATACTGTCGTCATACAGTATAATTATCTAAGTAAAATATAGAGACAACTAGGAACCTAAATCCAGGAGTAGGAAGAACTATCCCAAATCCTTTGGGCCTTGGGCCCTGTCAGACTTGCTACTCCTGATGGCAACAAAATATTCCAGGCTAGAGGTTACGCCAAAGTCACAGGTTCTCTGTACTTTCCTAATGTTAGAAGACTTAGGATATCAGCTTGCAGATGATAAAATACCATGGTCCGCAATTTTCTGACAATTATTAACGTAATTAGGTAAAATTTATGGCTTTGACAGAAAACTTACAGTAAAAATGGCATTTTTAAATGATGTAATTGAGGTGCTGTAGCTCAAAAACATATAGATTTTTACCTTTTTTTATAAAAATTAATAAATCCACATTGAGACTTCCTCAACCAGGCTAAATAGTAAAACTTGAATTTCATAACAGCTAGCTTATACAACTGGGGTTAAAAAGGACCCAGTTGTTTAGAGAAGACCAAAAAAAAATATTTGCAAATTTCTATATATTTTCTTAAATTTCTTGCTCAGGTGGTTTTAGATGCAAAAATAAACTTTTCAAAAGTAAAAATCAAGATTTGTGACAGGGGAATTGACACAGTGTAGCCTGGAGTCATATGTAATTCCCCCTAATTCCCCTACCATTGTGTGCATCAAATCTATTGGTTGATATTAAACCCAGTGGAATTTGAAGTGATGTAAATCAAAAGATGTAATCACCATTTTTCATATTAAAATCACTTTTAAAATATTTTATTAAGCAAAAACCATCAATGCATCCATGTTAAACAAGCTATAAATTACATATAGCAAAAAGATGTTTTTTACCTAGCAATGATAATCACTAGTAGGACTACTATAACAGCATTATTTTATGAGGAACAGATAGCATTCAAGCTGTCTACATGTAACATCCCCTATGTCAACAATCTCAAATTTTATTTTGGCTCTATTTTTTACAATTTAACTTTAAACTTGAAAATTGAATCAAATTTAACTTTTGTCATTGGATAACAATTATTTAAAGTAAAAAATCAATAAATATTTAATAAGAATACAAAATTTTTTTTGGGAATTGTTGACATGAAGGATGTTACATGTAGACAGTTGACTTTTATGTTATTCTTATTATAAGTGTCTTAATCTATACTACAGGAACATGTTTGATTGTATACAACCAACTTTAATTTAGTATGGGAATAGGCTTATTTTAGTTAAATATAAACAACTTAAATCAGAGATGTCATAAAATCAAAATGGCGTAAATATGCCCCACACTAAGTGACTTCATATGTAAATAAAGTTAGCAAAATAAGATTTAATTAATTTGACTCAAAATGACAAAATCACAATGGCATAACTTTGAAAAGCTGCATTATAAAATTATATGTTGATTTTTAACTATTTTATTATATTTTTTGTGATTCAAAATCATTAACACAAAAAATGCCATCTTGAATTAAAATTGAGATGGCGTAAATCAAAATGGTACTTTTCAGATGGTCTGTCCTACCTGTTTTGGGATTATAATTAACAAAAATATCAAATTTATCCAAACATACAAAAGTGCACATTTACAACCAATAATTTTTTAAAGAAACTAAAACCTAATTTGAAATAAACAGTACAGTGGTTTTCAAACTGTTGAGATAAATAAAAAATTGCTGTCTAAAAACGAATATAACTCAGTCTAAAAACAAATAAAAAATATGAATTTTTATTAAATTACAATATATTTAGATCCACTTTAATTTTGATTATAGACTGAGTTATATTCATTTTTAGACTGGGATTTTTTGTTTATCTCAACAGGTATAAAAACTAGTGTCCTGACTACAAGCTTTCATACTACTATATATGGAGAGACAAAAAATTATATAAATAAATCATATTTATATACTGATTTTAATTTTATTTTAATTTATTTTTATACCAAAATGGTCACATCCCAAAAAAAGCCAAAGAGCCAAAAGATTACAATGCAGATGTGGACACCCTTGTGGGTCAAAAATCAAGTTAGTGCAACACACTTGCCTACTCAGGAAGGAGACAGGAGAGGAAAGTTCAATAGTGAGGTTGCATTGATACAACCAGATCAGGGGGCACAGAGTGCAAGGGCAAGGAGCATAAATGCCAGGGTCCAGAAGATGACCAGAAAATACACAAAGTTCACCACAATCATAACAGTAAACAATATCACAACTGAGAGTGTGTCCTATGTATATGACTATGGGCAACTGTGGTAAGTTTGACTCCCTGGTGATTGACTCCCTGGTAGTCAACACTATAGTAAAGTGAGAATTCAGCTTTTTTCCTGATCAACAACTGGAAATTGACACTATTTAGTTAACAGATATTGATGTATTGAAAACTTTAAATATAAAAATTAAGCTATACAGCTATGGTATATTAAAGTGACTCCAGAAAGCTCAAAAATACAATAAAAAGTGTATATTAAAAAATGAGAATAAGGAGAAATAAGCAACTATTTCTCATTTTACTATGTAATTTACACTATTTATTATAAAAATATTTTTTGTTCCCATAAAAATTAAAATTTCAATGAGACAAGAATAAACAAAAAAACACAACAATAAAATTTTGCAAGATATAAAGAAATAAATCATTTTATTTGATATACTTCATAAAAGTAAAGTAGTTTTAAAAGCTATTGCGGCAAGCAAAAATTCTTCAGATTTAAACAAACTTGTCAAAACGCAGGCTTGACCCGCCAACAAGGTTCCAAATAAGCAGGTCCGTGACCCGCAATCCAATTATCTGGTCACCCAAAGCCAGACTAGTAAGTCAACTCAAATTACCAAATCCAACAACATGAACAGATTATGATCCTTTTTGGTGGATACCTTGATTTGGCTCTTGACTCATTATCAGGATCAAGCCACCCCCTTCTTCCATCCAGCTTTGTGATCACCAATCTTGTTCCTAATATCCTTGACTCACAATGACTATATAATCACTATCTCTCAATAAAGATTATTATCTAGT
>QTSX02006638.1:0-113582 GCA_014839935.2 Entomophthora muscae | reverse complement strand
GTGCCTGAAAAAATTGATAAAGATATAGAAAAAGAGATGAGTAATTACTCAACTGAAATTAATTACTCTCTACTTAAAGACTATTAATCAGCACCAAGTCTTTTATGTTCATCAAAATCGTGAATATAAAAAAGACATTAATGAATTAGATGATGAGTCTTGTGTTGTAGTTATAGATTATAAAGAAAACTTAAAGGTTGGAGGTGGTCCAATTGAGGCCAATAATTGTTTTTATTCAAAAAAACCAATCTCATTATTAGGGTTTGCATTAGTTTTTAAGGAAAACAATAAAATTAAATATGAATATCATGATTTTTTGTCTCAAATATTATCACACAATTCTTCATTTTCAGGTGAGTGTTTTATAAAAATTCTTAAATCAGATAGATTTTAAAAAATAAATAATATCAAAGTATTGACTGATAATGGAAACCATTTTAGATCCTATGAATTCTTATATTATCTATTTAAAAAGGCACCACAATACATTAAAGGGTCTATTAAATACAATAGATTTGTAGAATGTCATGGGAAAAGTATTGTTGATGCTCACTTTGGTGTAATATCAAAAACATTAAAAGAGAAAGAAAATCAGCTTTATATTAAGAATATAAATGGTATTAAAATATTTTTGAGCAAGAAGAAAAAAGAAAAGAATGATATAAATCAGCATTATCAGGCTCAAATATTTCTCAAAAGTCATTCTTTTATATTTATGAGAGAAAATTTAGGCCTATAAGGAGAGAGCTTGAAGTTAAAAATCTGCGCATTAATATTTCATATTTGATGAAAGATGGGAAGTTTTATACTTCACCTTTAACATTTGAAAGTTTCTCAGAATATTCTGAGATAAGTTATCATTTGAAATCACGTGATGATACCAGAGAAACAAAAATATCAGAAGATGCTAGTGGTGCATTAGGGCAAGTTCATGAAGTAGGGCAGCTTACTAGAGGGTTTATTTTAAATAGAGTTATCAGTCTTTCAAAAATAACAACCTTTTTTGAAACAAATTAAGAATATTTATGATGAGCCAAAGATAGGGTAATAGCATTTATAGCTTTGGGGCTGCTATTACTCTCCCATGCAACTCATCATAAATATTTTTAGCTTGTAGTATGTAGTTGCACTTAAGATATTTCCAGCAATATTATAAGGTGCAATTTTGAATTCTAAAATTGATAAATTATTTTTTAAAAAAATATCTAAGCCCAAGATCAATTAAAGATTTGACATTGATTGTATTTTAATCTTTCTGAATAATTTGAATATGAATAATGTAATTAAGTTATAAAATAATCAGTCCAGCACTTAGGCATAACAAGAAAAATAATGACCCATATGTACACCAAAAGTCAACTCACACCATTTTGTTTGTGAATCCATGTATTTTGGATTACATTTTGAATGGTTTTGTTTTGTGCGTGATTACTTTGTTGCTGTGTTGACCCATTTTGCCCATTAACACCAAAAATCCCTGTTAACAGTGTGTATATTTTAACCTGATAGTTGGATTTTGCTTAAATCTGAGTTAACTTTATTTAAATCTGAAGTAATTTTGGTTGTTGCCATAGCTTTTAAAACTACTGTATGCAGCCTATTGGATCAGATGATGCTTCCAAGTTGAATGTTATATTTTTCCACTTGAAGAATAAATTTTTTAAAGTGTGAAGGCCAAAAATATCTTTTTAAAATATCATTTTTAAAGTATTATTTCAATATTTGTAATTTTAATCATATCACTTTAAATTGACCAAGTTCTATTTTCATTACTGTAGATTCAGAACCTAAAGGTAAAAATTTGGGATTGTCAAATTCTTTTGCATGAACTCACCAACTTACTGGAATATTTTTCATCATTTTATATAAAAAAGTAAGTTTTTCTGGGATGAAAATTAACCCATTAAGTTGGTGAGTTCACACAAAAGAATTTGACAATCCCACATTTTTACCTTTAGGTTCTGAATTTACAGTATCAATTCAATCCTCAGAAAGTAGTTTTAAAATCTAATCAAATAAAAGTATGGTATACAATTGATTGTGATGCTTTCATTTTCAATACACATATTCTAAAGTTGGATAAGCTACACAGATAAGCCACTCTGCAATAGTTGAATCACAATTTGAAAATTAAGTAATTAAACAAATATTTATTACCCTGTAAATTCAGAACCTAAATATAAAAATGCGGGATTGTCAAATCCTTGGTCCAAATTTTGAATCACTTTTGCAGGATAGCCTTTTTTAATTAAATTAAATTCTTTCTGTTTTTATTTGAATTTTTAAAAATGCAGGAACTCATAGACACTTTGAAAAGTTCAATTCAAACTGCATATTTTCAATGGACAAAATGAACTAAATGGAATTGTTTTTGAAGTGTTCAAATCCATTGTCCATTTTCATTAAGTTTACTATGTTTTTTGTAATTGCAGGATTGTCAAATCCAAGAACCAAATTTCAAGTCACTTTTGAATGCCACTAGTAAACTCAGATATTAATTGCAGGAACTGGAATCCAAATTGAATTTACAGTAAGAAACTAGGACAAATCAACCCAAATCAAGAAGCTCCACTCTGGATAAAATCAAGTGAAAAATACAATCTCAACAACCATGTTTAGACAAGAAATTAAGTGAAATGTAAAATTGTCTAAAATGGAAATGATGTAATATTCTGCACTCTAAATCACTAATATAGCAATCACAAAACCATATAATGATATATGGGCTACCCTCCTGATGACGCAGAACTTTTAAAAAATTTCAAGGAAGAAGGAGAGGTGGGAAACAAAAAACTTCAAAGTGAAACATAACCAGATTACTACACTATATGTCAAGATTTTGGGGTCTTGAGGTATTGTTTTTATTAGAGGACATTGGGTAATATATGTTGATAGGGGACTGTATGGCAACAGTCTGTAGCTACCAATTGGGTCTTGGGGAATGCTACGGCTTGGTGGGGTCCTAAGGCCGTAGGAGAAGAAACACAATTCTGCAGATAGACAATGGGACACTCTATCTGGATACAAATGACTACTAGGCGTTGGCTAGTAGTGATACTATACTTAGAGATCTTCAATCTCTAAGCCAAGGGTGATATTTTTTCTGCTTAATCTCTAATCAGGAGAGCTCCTTATATAGGGTGGATAAGCCCTCTTGCCAGATAGATATCTGACGCATCTAACTCTTGCTAGCCAGTCTATCTGTTCCCCAGACTGCTAGCTTCAGCCCCCAGAGTTAGGCAGCCATGCTGGTCAGGCATGGGAATACAATTGATTACCGGGCCTCAGCTTACTTCACCAGTGTGTTGGCAGCATCTTGTTTCCAGTTTATGCATGTGCAAGTTTAGTTCCCTGTCTTTGGGTTTTTGCATCATGCATTATTCACTTTAATGTCCTTCTATATTGGTCATAGGTTTTGAAGCATCTGCAGGTGCAAATGTTTAGGCATAATCATCTTCCAGTAGGTTCTTGAACACTTTGTCTTATTGGCTGCTAAGTGTTTTGTGATTGTGGACCCAGTCTAATCCAATAGGCGGCCTAGTCTTGGATCAGGATCAATCTTTGGAGTAATCATCAGTCCATCAATTGGCCAAAACTAAGGGATGGATAAGTTGATGCTTTTTACAATCAAGCCAGCTAAATGGCAATTGACTGTCTAACCAATCAACAAAGGGGAATAATGGTCAAGTTTATTACATTATTCCAGAGGCTTGACACTATGTATTCATGTATTGCTATTAAGGATACTTGATTACAATAGATTTCAAAAAATACTAATAATAAAATAGAATTATATATTACAATCTATCTTAACACATTGTCTCTTCCTTGATGTGTTGATAGTTCATTTGCTGTTGATAATATGCTTGCAATTAATTGGATAGCTTCACCTCCAGTCGCCTTGGTGATAGGAAATCAAGCCGCCTCCCTGAGACCAACTGTGGTTGCGGAGGCGGCTTGATTTCCTATCACCAAGGCAACTGGAGATGAAGCCATCCAATTAATTGCAAGCACATTATCAACAGCAAATGAACTATCAACACATCAAGGAAAAGATAACATGCTAAGATAGATTGTAATGTATAATTCTATTTTATTATTAGTATTTTCTGAAATTTATTGTAATCAAGCATCTAAATTTTAGCTGTCCTAAAATGGAATAGGGCTATTTTTAGAATGCCTATGATTCCTAAAAGAATTATTAAAAATCCACTCTGGATCCTTTAGCATCCTTTTTTGAGACACTCATAAATTATATTTATTTCAAATTCACCTCATTTTTGATTTGAAATTTGGTTCTTGGGTTTGACAATCCCGCAATTTCATATTTGTTAATTTTACATGATGTCTATGATTTGTTTGAAATACAGGAAATATCAAATTATACATTAAAATCCCGCATTTCTGATTCATGTATCCCACATTTGTTTGCTGAGTTTTGTCTTTTGTTAGTTGATTTATCTGCTCAAGAGATTTGAAATTTGCCAATTCAAATAAACCAAAAAAATCAAAATAAATGGTTGATTTTATTAAATATTTTATTTTTCACTAAGCTGAGTTGCCCGCAAAAGTGATTTGAAATTTGGACCAAGGATTTGACAATCCCAAGTTTTTTTACGTTTAGGTTATGAATTTACAGTAATATCACTTTTGGCAAATAAATATAAAAATCAAATTAAAAAAGTTAAATGTAAAATGTACAAATTATAAGTAGAATTTATTGACATTTAATATTATGCTTTTATTAAGACCTTCTCTGGGATATATTTTACAAATCTTGTTTGCTAAAATAAATATTAGAAAAATTAATTATATTAAAAATAATCTAGAGTATAAAATTGTTTATTGATATAGAGAAAAAATTAAGAGCCCTAATAATGGGTTTGGCAGTATGTACCCACCTTGCAATGGAGGTGGCACACAACCTCCACTGCCACACTGTGTACAGTGGATACACCCTGGTTAAAATACTTCTGCATGCTGGTGAAAGGGAGTAGGGTAATGTGGGAGTTCAGGAGCAGCTTCTCTGGCAGGGCTGCAAACCCATATATACCAGCCAGGACCAGGGCGTCCTGGATGAAGTGATCCACTGAGTCATACCCAGGAGGACCTTCTTCCCGTCCAGGGAGAGCCTGGCCTTGTCAATCCCCAGAAGGACCCCGTCAGGTCCTCCATGATGGTGCTAATCCCAAAGAAGAAAAGATACCCAAGGTAAACAACAAGGTGAAGCCTTTGTCCAGCAAAGGCTTCTGTAAGCTTGCACAATTTGTTGTATACAGTGCTAATCTTTGTCTTGTTCTTGGTCTTTGCAAAGGTCAGCTCCATGGCTGTAGAGACCCCCGTTTTATTGGCACTCCATGCCAGTTCAAAGTCCACCAAGAGGATCTTGGTTTTCTTGACGGTTGTTGCGTCTGCAATAGCCAATTTTCCCACTGCATGTCCAAAGTTGTCCAGCAGGTAAGAAATTGTGTGCTCCAAGGGGTAGAAGAAGCAAGCAGCCGCATGGGCCCGCCCATTTCTGGTACATTCTTGAATGGGAGAGTTGCCAGGACGTCCCAAACAAGCTCAATGGAGTTTACTGTGTAAACTCCATTGAGGACCATTAGGTCAATGCAGACCAGTTGGGTATCCTTGTAGGCAGTAACTGCCCACTTGAATGCCCCCTTGCCAGGTGTCATCCCAGCTAACACCTCCTGGGACATTGGGAAGGTACCATGGACGCGGTTCTCCAGCTCCTGCAAGACAGGGGGAGACAGAAACAGCTGCCTTGCCACATGAGTGGCGTAGTTGGCGTAGAATGTGGCAGGGACAAAGGGGACCAGGACTTGGTAGAGTTCACTGTCTATGTTCTCTAAAAAAGGTTCTGAATTTACAGTAAGAATTTTGAATTTTTATTAATTTTGTTTTTTTAGATTACCTTTGCAGGTTTCCTCCTTGCCGGTGGCTTCAGCAGGCTTTGCCATTCTTGGCGCAAGTAATTGTGCTGGCAATTCAGTGTCCACAGTTCTTGCGCGCTTTGCAGGTTTGAGATGTTCATACATCTCAGGGTTGTCAACCCAGATGAACAGCACAGAGAGGGCAAAGGACTTGAATTGAAGGCCTTCCACAATGTGCTTCTGGACATTTAAAAGTTACTCAATTGTTGTTTTGGGAGTGTCTGGAATCTTGGCCATGAGTGCCTTGGAGGGCACCTTTTCAATTTTTTCCCCTTCAAGGATGGCAGACTTAACTCTTGCTTTGACCTTGTAGTCAATCTCTTTAATTTCAGCAATTGCTGAGTTGAGATACTTCAAAAGCTTCTATAATTCTCTCATTGATTTTTTACTAACCATTTCATATGTTTTTATAGCTTTTTCCCCAATAAATTCTGTATTATTTTGATACTTTTGCCTCTTTGTTTATTCCTTTTTGTTTTTCCATTTACTACATTATCCCATTTTTTTACCCATTGTGTATGTGTTTTACGCTCAACTCAATATGTGTTGTTTGCTTTGTGTTGGCATTGATTCCTTAATTATCCTATTATTTTTGGCGCTTTGCACAGCCCCTTGTGAAAATATTAACAACAATCTGGTGATCAGCTAAATTTGAATTAGAAAATGATAGGTTAATTGTTTTTAGAAAAATTGTTACTGATCCAAATTCAAACCCTTAATGATAAACATTAAGCCAATCAGGAGCCAAGTGATAAAGTGATTGCTGTGACATAAAGGGTCATTCAATAATTCTTTGATGCATGTGTGCTAATTAATATGATTGGCTGGATTTTTTGCTATTGTACAACATTGCCGCTGTGGCAAGTTATTGGTGGAATTGTGCTAACCCAGCAGCTTATTAAGCACTAGTCCACCAACAACTGGCCACAGCGGCAATGGCTTACAGTGGCAAAACAGCCAGCCAATCATATTAATTAGAACACATGGATCAAAGAATTATTGAATGACCCTTTATGTCACAAAAAACACTTTATCACTAGGCTCCTGATTGGCTTAAAGTTTATAATTAAGGTTTTGAATTTGGATCAGTAACAACTTTATCTAAAAACAGTTAACCTATAATTTTCTAATTCAAATTTAGCTGACCACCAAATTGTTGTTAATATTTTCACAAGGGGCTGTGTTTGGGTACTAAAAATAACTGTGTTCTAGATCAAGATACACAACATAGTAAATATATGATTTTATAGAAGTAAGCTGAACATAAAGAATAAAACCAACTATAAACAAAGAGAACATGGACAATTGAAATTCTAAATAAAGATAATATATATAGAAAATGTTTGGCAACAGGGGGTTTATTGGGGCGGGGAAGAGTAATGCCTAGTAGGCAGAATAGGGCGGGGAGGAAGACATAGAGGAAGTGCTGGCCTGGGGGTCTGGGATTGGGTGGATGGGGCTGGAAGGTGGGGGTGGTGGGGGTAGTGGCAGGGGTAGGGGTAGAAGGATTGCATGTGATAGCTGCCATATAACACTTGTTATATTCCTTGTCTGTCATTGGTTGGATGGGCTGTTAGGTGGCTATGGCACAGGATGGGAGACACTTAACCTTACGTGATTGGTTGCCCATGTTCACATGGAAGACAATTTGAGCAAACAAGTCAGCCACCATTTGGCAGCCAAAGAGAAAATTGTGGTCAAGGACCCCAAGATAAAGGTTGTTGAAAGCCTGAGGGCGGTGCTCCTGTAGTGTGTATCTAATGTTGAAGAAGACAAAATCACCCTGATGGATGTCTGCGTGACTGGCAGGGTAGACTGAGGCCTGGTGCCCAAATCCCTGGATAGCCTCAAAGGCAGTGGAGCTACCCTTCATGTGGTGGCTCAAGAAAACCTGGTACTTGGTGTTGAGCAACTTAGGTTATTGCTGGTATGTTCAAAGCTGCAAATAGATGTTAGCCTTGCTTATGTACTCTACCTAATCCTATGCAAGAGTACTGCAGACTACAATAGAATATAACTTTGAAGATAATTACGTTTATTGAAGCTGGAGTACAATCTAGCCAGCAGCTGCAATCTATCCAGGTGTAACTAAGAACTTGTTTTCATCCTTTCAGGCGTCTGTATCATTATATACTGTAAAAACCCTTGTTCTTGTCCTTTCAGACAGTTCTCAGTGGCTACCTTTGCAATAGGTCCATCTTTGCTGGCTGCTTCCATCCTGATTGGCTGTCCTTGGCACATGTGTTGCTACTGGCCTTAGCAGGCGTACATGGCACTTCAGCTACAGCCTACACTCTTCTTGAGCTAGCCTACTGTCATTTATTGATTTGTTGTATCTTACACGCCTATTATTGCACTGGGAAACTACACAATAATAGTTAACACTTATAAATGGTCCCTAATCTGTCCTCCTATATTGGAAGGTAGAATTCCAGTATTGCATTTGCAGGGCTTAATCAGTGGTCCTCTTCTGGATGGCAATTCTTCTGCTTATTAATGGAACAGGTCAAATTAGGGATTATACGCCGTATAATAGCAGACTCAATGCAGTATTGACCCATGGATTTACCGCCGTGTAATGCTGACCCAAACTCGGTATTTCCTTGACATATGTGCATCACTTGTTAAATACTCATATACATTCATCAGGTTGGGTGGTACTGAGGTAATACAATGTCCAGTAGGATGGAATGAGCAATATACAATTGATGATTACATGGTTACCCGCCGTGTAACCAGTGATAATCACTATATTGGCTCATGTTTATATGGCATATAATAATCATATCAAGTATAATCAACTAGTAAATATACAGCAAATAATAACTACCCATATAGGAATGATAATCAGTGATAATACTGTTGAAACCAAGTTTCCAGACTTGCCTGCCAATGTATCTTACAATACACAGGGGGCGCTCAGTGAGTCACCCCTTGTTGTATCTAACAACATGATCCAATCTGATGGCAATGTTGAATGGCGGGCACTTTATCCTAATTAGGAGTGCTACCAATTCAACCCGCTGATCTCTGCATGAGTTATTCCTTGGCTATGAACCCTACATGGAACTTCCCACTATGCCACCCCCTTGTGGCCCGGTGGCTTTCCCCATATAGTATATTAATCACAGTATTCCACAATAAATGACACCTTATTCTTATTGTTCTGTCCTTTCTATTGGACTGTTTTCTTCCCAATTCAAATACTGAATCCTCATTGGTTCCATTGCTACAGTGGTAACACAGGTAGGTTTTAAGCTACATAAGTAAAAATTCCCCCTAAGAAAGGACAGAGTACAGGCTGTATGGCTACTCTCTGTTGTGAATAACGGCATTCACCATGTTTCTATTTTGCCTTTGGTGGGCCATTTTGAAGACGAGTCCCTTGCTTTTGCTTTTGCTTTTGCCTCTCAAAATGAACTGGTAGCTGAATCAGGAAATATGATTGTTTGGTTTCCTGACTCTGCGCAAATCACTTGCCCCACTCATACCTGTGGCAAGTGATCCTACCTTCCTGGTAGTGTTTTGTGGTATTCTCACCCACTATATATTACATTTCCATATTCACCAATAAAATTAAGTTCTATTACATTTTTGTCTTTGTATCTTCTGTACTTCTGCAACTCTCTCTAGCCACGCCTAGTAGAGATTATTCTTCCAGGGCCGCAAGGTAATCACATAGCCTTCCCTATCATCTAATCAAGACTTAGTAAAAATCCAATCCTAAGGTTAGGATTTCCCGTTGTGTGTCTGTGCTGCGCCTCAGAACCCAAAAACAATGGTGCTCACTACAGGGGGTGTAAGCCCCTCAGTTATCCCTTTTGCATCTACGTTTTCAGGTCCCTTGCCTCTGCCTATACAAGAGTCAACTTCACCTGAAATTACCAGCCCTCCTATTGAGGAAGATATTGCCAACCTGTCTATTATCCCTACTGTACTGAATCTTGGGAATGGCCCCTGCCTAGTTGCTTACCCTATGGGTACCCCTGACTTGGAACAAGTCATGGCAGTAGACCTTGGGATAGCTCGGGACAGAGCCATCCCTTGCCTTCAGTTACAGTTTAGTTGTGCCAAATACTACAAGTTAATTGTGGCCCTGCAGTTTCCACATCAAATCCTCTCAGCAGCTTGCTCTGCTGAACACCTGCTGTCATCCTTTGTGCAGCATGCCTTGGCCCATCATCAGATGGTATTGAGCCTCCACATTCAAGAAATCTTGTCTCTACAAGCAGCAGTTACTCATCACTGGGATCAATTTGCTGCCTATTAACAATGGATCCATTCCCTGTTCTCCTTGGTATCAGACAACTAGCGCAATTCTTTTACCTCCCAAAACCGCTTGGTTAATTCTATTGAACAAATGCGCCAGTCTATCCCTGAGTAGGTTAGGGAGCAGCTACATGAGTTTCACCGGCTAGAAAACCCCTGGCAAACTCAAGTAGACTCCACCTTAAATGCTTATCTCACTGACTTTGAACACTTAGTACAACAGCTCAATGCATTCAGCTCATATTCCTTCAACCAATTACAACAGGTAGCAGACCTTGCTGCCAAAAGCCTAAATGAACTCAGTGCAGAATTTGACCAAGAAAGAGCTACCACTGCCGCTGCTATAGCCAAACTTCAAGGTCAAGTGAATGAGTTGTCTACACCTAAGCCAGATGTCCTGCCTTCTCCTCCTTCTGACAAGCTGATGGACAGGGAACAGAGAGTCTGGGATGCCATTTTAGAGCTACACACTTCTAATCAAAGTCAAGGACGTCCTACTGAAGCTCCTCAGCCTGATCCTCCAGTGCTGGCGCAACTGCTTAAGTTGCTAAGTTACAGCAGGAACTTGATGCCTTACGCAAGGTGATAACAACTGTTGCTAGTCCAGTTGAGGTTGTTGAGGAAGATGGCTGCTGTCCTGGGTTGGCCAGAGCTTCTCAAATCCAATGTGCTAGGGAGTTGATTGCCCTAGCTAATGAGGTGGATCATTTGAAACAAGACCAGACTGAGTTAGACAGAGACATACAAAAGATGAGTGAGCTGATCAATTTGGTAAATATCAGGTTTGCCCCTTGCTTATCAGTGGGGTCATCCCTTACCTCTCAACTGGCTGAGCTCTCCACAGTAGTCACTACCCAAGGACAGCGCTTAGATGTTACTAAGCGGCAGACCACACTAGCCAACAATACAGGTGCCTGAACTACTGAAACCCTGACAACCCTCAAAGAAAGTGTTTGACAACTATGGGCTAGACAACCCCCTCCAAATCTGAAGCTGATTTCTCCCCGCGCATAAATTTACTTGATAGTAACAATAGTGATCCAATTCCTGAGGCACACTTCAAGCCTACCTTTAAGCAAGTCTTTGATCCCAAAACCTCAACTATTGCAGCTTTCTTAACTATCTATGAGACTGCCATGTGCGAGCATCAGATGAGGTTAAGAAAAAACATATCCTGACCTGTTTACACCTGACTTGCCAAGAGGTAGTGGTGCCTGAGCTGCCCACCATTGAGACGTGGGATGATATGAAGAAGCTTCTGATTGACAAGTTTGGTGGAGATCTTAACCTGGAAGTGAAAAAGGATGCCTTCATGCACATATCTTTCAAGCCTAAAGAGACGCTAGCTGAATTTGCAAACAGATTATACATGGAAGGACAACAATTAATAACAAGCAGACATTGACGGCACATGAAGCTTATATGGCCTGCGCCCAAGCCCTCAAGGTGAATCAACTCCTGTGCCTTCATTTCAAGGCCCACAAAGCTATGCTTTCCTCCATAAAAAGTATAAAGACACTGCTGCAGGATATGCATCTCACTCATTCTGGGGCAGTTGTTTGGGAGAGTTGTGCCGCTTCCAACTCTGGATCATCTTCTTGTGGCCCTCATATCCTCTTTATGAGCTCACAAAATCCTCCTTGGCGCCAGGGTTGCCACAACTGTGGCCAGATAGGTCACCATTCTTGAGTCTGCACCAACCCACAGGTTAAAGGAGCTGATTCCAAGGACCAGTTGGGAAAAGAACAGTCAACCTAGAGGCAGAGACGCTCTTGGTTGACAATTCTTACCAGTCTCTTTCAATACCTCCCTCTACTGCTGACTCTGAGCCTGCTGACAATGAGGCTCCTCCTATCCTCCTACTGTTCCATGATGTTGAAACCGCAGGCTCAACCCGCCAGCAAGGTTCCAACCAAGCAGGTTTGTGATCCACAATACAATTATCCGGTCACCTGAAGCCAGACTAGGAAGTCAACTCAAATTACCAAAATGCAACAAAATGAACAGATGATGATCCTTAAAAGTGGATACCTTAATTTGGCACTTGACTCATTATCAGGATCAAGCCAACCCCTTCTCCCATCCAGCCGTGTGATCACCAATCTTGTTCCTACTATCCTTGATTAACATAACTATATAATCATTATCTCTCCAATAAATATTATTATCTAGATTCTAAAAAAAAATTCTGTGTAACTCTGCTAAAACAGCACAGTTACAACATTGGTAGCACAGGTAGGCTCTCCATCCTACCTTATCTTAGAAAATTCTGCCTGTTGTCCGCACATGCCGCAGCCAACAAATCCTTGACAGAATTATGTCTGGCCTCCCGCCCAACTGGACTCTGTATACTCCTGGTGCCAAGATACCTGATGGTTTTGTCCTCTACCAAAACATTGTGATCCCGCTACCTGCCTTCAACGCCCTGTCTGCCAAAGGGTTCTTTCAGGCACTGTTCTCAATGCTGCTACAAGCTGAAAAAACCACCATACCCGCCTATGTTGCACAAAGACTTCACAGCGCCGCCTTGGAGCCCTTTGCAGGGGCCAACAACAACAATGCTGCTGCATGGATCCAGTCCGCCCAAAGCAAGCTGGTTCAAATGGAATGCCCACAGCAATTCTGGATTGCAGAGATTTCCATTTGCCTGACCCATGACACTGGCACCTGGTGTGACAAGTGGCACAAAGAGCACACTGACAAGAACTGGTACACCTTTAAACAGGATTTCTTGGCAAGGTTTGTGCTCAAGGATACAGCAATCATACGCCAAGTAATTAGCCTGGCTCAGATAGGCACTGTCAAAGAACTTACCCAAGCCTACAAGGAACTCCGTCTCTGTGCCCCATTCAACATGGCCTTTGACACCCCAGCTACACACCTCATGTACTACAACTCCCTCAAGTTGCAAGTAATAAGACATGTGAACCTGGACCAGGTAACCAATCTTCAAAGCCTGTACCATGAAGCAGAGAAAGCAGAACAAACATCCAACACGCTACACAAGGCACAGACTGGGAAACAAGAAAGGCCCAAGGACTCCCATCTAAGTGGGCGCTCCTCTCAACTACCTCCTGGAGGCAACGGCAACAACAACCACAAACCTACGGGTTTGAATGGGAATGGAAATGGAAATATCAGTCAGTCAAATTTCACCCATTTCTGTGTCACCGCCACCCAAGGCAACCAAGATGAGGGAAAAGCACAGGGAGATCACTAAGTGAGCCAAGCTCTTCCCACCCAACTCCTGACTTGCCCAACAATAAATATGTACCCAAGGACATGGACCAATTCCCAATGATCCAAGTGCCCTCAGAAAACCTGGTACTATACATCATTGCCAGACATTTCAATAAATTGATGTCTTACCCTTTCTGCTTTTGCAGTTACACAGGTTCAGCACTCCTGGACTTGGGCGCAGATCAAACTTTAGTCAACAGCAGCTTTGTAGGTAAATTCAAGCTGGCCGCTAATCCTTTGCGGATTAAAAAGGTGGTCCTTGCTGATGAACACCACATTGCTGTGACAAAGGAAACTGCTCCCTTCTCTGTCATGCTTGAGAACCTTCACTCCACCATCCAAGGTCCCATCATTGACTTCCCTAAGTTTGACATTATACTGGGACTAGACTGGTTAGGGAGAAACAACCCCCATGTGGACTGGGCAACCTCTGTGTTGACTATCAAGCGTGAAGGCGTCAATCATCAGATCTATCCTGACTCTGTGGAACAACTCCTATGTGACCACGTCTTTGTAAGCATCACAGAGACTTTGGATGAAAAGGAAAGCCTGAAAGCAATTGACTGGGATTCCTGTCAGTATGAAATCATACACTTCAAGGACTACCAGGATACCTCCACACCTTAAGATTGCAACATTTTGGCCCGTCACCCAGAAATCTTTAAAGAAGCGTTACCTGGGCTACCCCCTGAGAAGCACATCCAACACTCTATCCAACTCAAGGGGGCTGTACCCAAGGCACGCCCCATCTACCAACTGACCCCAAACAAGGACAACGCCCTGCGCGCCTATCTCAAGGAGGCACTGGAAAAAGGACTTATCCGCCCCTCACAGTCTCCCTTTTGGGCCGCCATATTCTTTGTGGCTAAAAAGGACGGCACCTTACGCCTGGTCACAGACTACTGCGCCCTAAACAAAGTCACCATTAAGAATTATTACCTACTGCCACTGATGGACAACCTCTTCAACGCCTTGAGAGGAGCCACTGTCTTCTCCAAGATTTATCTAACTGCAGGCTACAATCAGATTTGCATCAAGGAGGAAGACATCCCCAAGACAGCCTTCTGCACTAAGTACAGTTCCTAAAAAATGTGTGGTACTCAACTTTGGCATGACCAATGCCTTGTCCACCTTTGTAACCTTCATGAACAAAGTTTTTGCGCCACACATAGGCAATAATGCCCTAGTGTACCTGGACAATATTATTGTCTACAGCCCCTTGGTGGAACAGCACCACAAAGATCTGGAGAAAGTCTTTGCAACCTTGGAACAACACAAGCTGTTGGCCAAACCCTCCAAATGCCAGTTCTTTTGGGAGCAACTACCCTTCTTGGGACACAAAGTCTCAAAAGACAGCATCAAACCTGACAGTCAAAAGATACAAGCCATCTGCAAGATGCCACCTCCCAAGGACAAGTCAGAACTACACACTTTCTTGGGAATGGTAGCCTATGTACAACGCTTCATACCTGACTGTGGCGTCTTAACCGCCCCCTTGTCTGTCATAACAGGCGCCAAGTCCAAGTTTGTATGGACCCCCCAACGTGATCTCTGATTTAGATGTCTCAAAGAAAAGCTCACAACAGCTCCCATCTTACAATATCCCAAACAAGACGGAGAGTACCAGATGGAAACCAACGCCTCAGATGCATCCATCTGGGGAGTACTATGAATTAAGAATAGTGATTGTGACTTCCTGCTTGTAGCCTACAAGTTGCGCAAACTGATAGATGGCAAGTGTCAATACCCAATCCACAACAAAGAACTACTGGCTATCATACACTTCCTAGTCAAATGGCGCTGTTACCTGAAACGGCAGGAAGAATTCACAGCACTAACTGATCATAAGTTGCTCATCTATTTCAAGGCACAAGTGAACCTGTCACGCCGCCAAGCGCTGTGGATGGAAATATTAGAAAGGTTTAACATGCTCATCCAATATAAGCCTAGGGCCAAGCTTGCCATGGCAGACGCCCTGTCTCATCTGTATGTCCGTGCCACAAGAGGGGAAAATGGGCTTGACCCAGACTGGCCTCTTTTAATACTACAAACAAAAGATGAGGGTTTCCCCCCTGGTACAACCAACATAACAAAGGAAACAGTTATCAAAAACAAACACCTATTTGCTGACGTATACAAGACCCTACACAGAGAAATGTCTGACAACACAACCATTCCCTATATCATCACACATCAGCAGGTAGACACCATCCTACAATATCACAGAGACCTCGGACACACCAAGAGCCAAACCCTATATGAGTTCATTAAGCAAAAGGCCTGGTGGCCAACCCTATACCGCAATGTCCAGGAAGTGTTAGAACAGTGTGAAGTATGCAAAAAGTTTGCCAAAAGCAAAACCCCTCCAAAGTCAGTACTTCCCATCTGCACACAACTACCCTTCAAAGTATGGGCCCTTGACGTTGTTGGCCCCATGCCAGGGAAACACAACAATAAGAAATCCATTATCACTGTCATAGGCTTTGCTACAAGATGGCCAGTAGCCCAAGTAGTAAAGGCGCACACTGGCAATGACGTACAACAATTCATAGGAACAGAGATAATCAGCAAGTTTGGAAAGCCAGAACTCCTGATAACTGATGGAGGCAAAGAATCGACCTCTGAAAACACCATCATATATCTCACCAAGAATGCTTCCAACACACAGTGACAACCCCTTACCATTCTCAGGCCAATGGATGTGTGGAGCAGCTAAATGGCAGCCTTGTGCAAGCCTTGGCCAAACTTACTACTGGGAAACCTTAGGGCTAGTACAAGCATCTACCAACTGCATTGCTTGTATGCCAAACCAGTGTGAACAGATCCACCAGGAAAAGCCTCTTTGAGTTAGCTTATGGCACACAGCCCAATATCATCCAAGCACTATCAGGACCTAAGCTAAAAATCCCAAGCAAGGTTTTCCCCACTCAGATCCCCAGGTCATGCAGGCTAATAGTAATCAACCAGAAAAAGAAAAAAATGTCTAAAAAAGATCTTTGTCTCCATCCAGAACAGACATAAGGTTGGCAACAAAGTCTGGGTCATGAATACCAACAAAAGTAAACTATATCCAGAGAAAGTAGGCCCCACCATCATCCTAAAGGTAAACAAAAACAACACTTATCTTGTGCAAGGACTTGGAAAACGTAAGCAAGACAAGACCCTACATCATGATTGCCTGAGACTCTGTAAAGCAAGACAGAAACAACAAAAAACATTTCTGCCTGCCACCAAACAGCAGCTAATACAATATGATGCCTGGGCTCCTGACAACCTCCCTGTAACCTACTTTAAGAGAAGGCCAACCTTCAGCCGGGGAAGAGTGTGTCAAAACAGCAGGCTTGACCTTCCAGCAAGGCTCTAATTAAGCAGGTTTGTGACCCGCAATCTGAATTTCCAGTGACCTGTAGCCAGACTAGGAAGTCAACTCAAATTACCAAGTCCATCAACATGAACAGATGATGATCCTTTGCAGTGGATACCTTGTTTTGGCACTTGACTCATTACCAGGATTAAGGCACCCCCTTTACCATCCAACTGTGTGATCAACAATCCTCTTCCTACTATCCATTGATTCACTATGACTATATAAACACTATCTCTCAATAAAGATTTTTATCTAGTTTCTAAATATTTTCCCCTTGTAACTTTGCTAAAACAGCACAGTTACAACATTACCAAGCCCAGTTTCCCAACACTCTCAATAAAATCTCTAAGGCTCCACTTTTTAGCACCTCAGGATAAAATTCTGCAACATCTATATCTACTATCTGTTAGAAAAGTAATTCTCCAAGTGATTCCTTCTTTAATAATTAAGTTGGTGGCACTTTTGTCAGCTGCTTATTCTATATGAGGATCAAACCTTTTGAGTCATAAATAAAACTTTACCTGGACAAGCCTCATGACTTATATGACATACATGAACAATATGTGGCTGCTCATGATACTATATAATTACTGATATTTTTATCAATAAAGTATCATTCTCATCTTAATTTCCCTTTTATTGTCTTTTATATACTTTTCTGAAGTTTATAATTGATAATAGTTTTCAGGATTTTTTATGCAATTATGTATTTCAGTAGAAGTTAAAAACCAAAGATTATTAAGAAAATACACAAAATATTAATGGCATGCTAATAAGTTTCTGTGATCATTAGAAATAAGAGCAATAGGGTTTATGTTCACTTTTTGTAGACTATATTCTGAGCTAAGTTTTGGATACAACAATTATTATTGTGAATAAAATCTGGTATTAGGACCCCAGATTTAGTTGCAATAAGCCAAAACAGGTTGTACTGTAGATTAATTTCACAAAGGTAAAATTGCAGGATTGCAAATTGTTTTTGCGTGAACTCACCAACTTACTGGAATAATTTTCATCATTTTATATAAAAATTAGGTTTTTCTGGGATGAAGATTACTCCATTGAGTTGGTGAGTTCACGCAAAAACAATTTGACAATCCTGCATTTTTACCTTTAGGTTCTGAATTTAAAGTATTTATAATTTACAACCAAATACATTGTATTTATTGATTTTGTTAAACTAGCAAAGAGCTCAAAATTTAGTAGGAATAAAAAGTCTCTTTGAAAGTGTACCAAAGAAAAAAACAGAAATAAATTTCATGATAATTGTATCAGAGTGTAGAAAAAATCTTTTGCACTTAATCATAACCAAGAAAAAAACAAAGAGGGGTTCATAAGAGCTCAGGCAACAAGATAATTATAATAGATGTACAAGAAAAATTGAAAAAATTCCTTGAGAAAAAGGCTGAAAACTTTAAGTAAAGTGAGTTTTCTGTAATTATAATAGAATGACCAGAGAATATACAAAGGTAAAAAAGTAACCAAAAGGCTCACAGCTTTTTTAGTGAGAATTATATTGTTGTTTTGCTTTTGGAGTTAATATTCAAGAGAACACAACAAAAAGTCTTTATAATAAAGGATTAGAGATTTACCTAGCCAAAAGTTAGCCCTCAGTGTAAAAAAAGGATACAGTATTTTTAAAAGCTATGGCAACAAGCAAAAACAATTCAGATCTAAAAAAAATGAACCCAGATTTATACAGAATTGAAATGAATCCAAATCTATTGTAAATCAATATAAAATTGTTTATTTTTAGTTTTGTTTAAATCTGAGTTCATTTCAACTAAATCTGAATTGTTTTTGCTTGTTGTCTTAGCTTTTAAAACTACTGTATCTTAATTTATGCAAAAAATTTTTTTGTTTAAAATAAAGAAAAAGGATCAAAGTTAAATAAAACTAAAACAAATTTAAAGAAGCTGCTGCAACATCTTCAATTACTCCCTCTTGGGGAATTAACACCCCAAGTAGTTCACCAAATGAGCCACCAAATAGCTCACCATCTAATCAATAAGCCAGTGGCCTGCTTATCACTCAACCATCTATTACAGGGATCACTCAATACAGATCCTAAGCGGAACAAAAAACTTGAGTAGACCTCATGACTCAGGAAGAACGTTAATCAGATAAGCCCCATGACCATCATGACGTACATGGACGGCATGTGGCTCCTCATGATACTATATAATACTTTCTATCATATCCCAATAAAGTATCATTCTTCTCTTAAATCTTCCCCTTTTATTTATTATACTTACTAGAAGTATAATCTTGACAGTGGTAGCACAAGTAGGTTATCCATACCTACCCAACTTAAGAAAAAATTATCCTAAGAAAAAGACTCAAAAAATAGTACTCCCCGGCAGCTGGAGAGACTACAAAGAAGGACAAGAGGTTCCAGACGGCTTTGTTATTGTAGACAAGGTCCTTGTCCCTGTAGAGCAGTACAACACCCTCCAAACCCGCAACTTGTTACCTGCCATCATATCAGCTGTAACAACACCACAGCATCCATAAATACCCAATCTTGTATTCCAGCGCATATGTACAGCTGAAATTGATACCTTTACGGGACTACGCCGCAAGAATGCCCCCTTTTGGATTAACAGCACCAAAAGCAAGTTTGAGTAAGTAGAATACCCCTGTAGACTTTGGGTCAGCAAAGTCTCCCTCCATGTCACAGGATCAGCGTCACAATTTGTAAGCGTGTGGATGACCCAACACCCTGACCAGAAAGAGAACTGGGAGATGTTAGAAAGTGCCTTCCTCAAAAAGTTCTCCATGAAGGATTCCAACGTAGTAATCATGACAGAACTTTGGATCTTCAAAATGACAGGAACAATCAAAGAGTATATCACAGCTTACAAAGATCTACATGACTGCGCACCCAGTACCATCAATTTTGATGAACCTGGACCATGCCTGGACTTTTACAACGGCCTGCACATGCACATCAGACGTCAGATCAACATGAACCGCTGCAAGAACCTTGAGGACGTGTTCCTAGAAGGGAAACACGCAGCACAGAAATCTGATGACCTGCACGCAACCAACAAAAGCAAGGAAAACCCTGCAGTTAAGAGAGAGCCTTGCCCTAATAAGCAAAACAACTGAGTCAGCAATCCTCACCCTTTTAATGGAAATTGTACAGCCCAAGCCACCCCAGGCTAGCACTAAAGATACCAACAAGGAGGGGAAAGCTCAGGGGAGTGCCTAGGCAAGCCGCCCTCCCCCAACTCACATGACTCGTACAGGGACCAAGACATGGATTCAATCACCATGATTCAAGTACCCTCCAGCAATCCTCTACTGTTTGCTGCCCAAACTGGAAATAAACTTCATACCTACCATTTCTGTTTTTGCAGATACCAAGGCACAACACTATTTGACACTGGAGCAGACCAATCCCTTGTTAACAAAAAAATTGCCAACCTTATGCAACTGCCAACAGTGCATAGCAGTGTCAGGAGATTCATTATGGCAGACAACAGAAGTACACCAGTCACTAAGGAGACAAACCCTTTTCACGCTCAGGTTGGAGACGTGCAAACAACAATCAGTGGACCTATCATACCAATTCCTAATTAAGATGTGATATTAGGTCTGGACTGGATGTGAAAGACCAAACCACACATTAATTGGGACAGTGCAACCCTCACCATCCAGCACAGTGAAGTACACCACCACATCTATCCAACTCACCTTGACACCCTCATGTGCAACCACGTGTTTGTAAAGATAATGGAAACAGAAGAGGAAACAGATCCAAGCAAGATCAACTGGAATAACTGTAGATACAAAATTATCCACTTCAAAAGTACTGAAGCAAGATGTGAGAACAACTACATCCATGACTAACTACTCAAAGAATTACCCTCTGTGTTCCAGGAATCACTGCCTGGGCTACCACCCAACTGCGGCATACAACACAAAATTGATCTTAAAGGAAGTATACCCAAGGCGCGCCTTATCTATTGTTTAACACCCTAAGAAGACAACGCCCTAAAGGCCTACCTTGACAAAGCGCTAGACAAAGGTCTCATCAGGCCCTCAAAGTCACCCTTTGGCGCTGCTGTCTTCTTTGTAGCCAAGAAAGACGGTGGACTCTGCCTGGTCACAGACTACAGGGCGCTCAATGAGGTCAAAATTAAGAACAGATATCCCCTGCCCCTGATTGACGACTTTTTTGACACCCTGTGGGGTCCCAAATATTCACAAAAATTGACCTGACAGCTGGATACCATCAAATTTGCGTAAAGCCTGAAGACATTCCAAAGACGCATTCAGAACTAAATACAGATCCTTCAAGTGTGTTGTCCTTAACTTTGGTATGACAAATGCCCCCAGTACCTTTGTGACCTTCATGAACCAGGTTTTCAAAGAACACATTAGGAAACAAGCAATCATCTACCTGGATGACATTATCATCTACAGCCTGAATTTAAAGCATTACTGGGAAGATGTCTGCCTAGTCCTCCGCACCCTCAAGGAAAATCAACTCATTGTCAAGCCATCAAAGTGTGACTTCTTCTCTTTGGAACTTCTATTCCTTGACCACATTGTCAGCAAGGACAGGATAAAACCAGACCCAGGAAAGACACACACTATAACCAAAATGCCAGCCCCCTGGAATAAGAGTAAACTCTGCACCTTCTTAGGCATGGTTGCCTACGTCAGGATATTCATCCCCGACTGGGGCGCTTTAGCAGCTTCCTTATCAGCCATCACAGGCAAGACAACCAAGTTTGTGTGGACCCCTTTTTGAGATCAACACTTCTGCCAGCTAAAAGAACAAATGATTACAGCTTCCATACTCCAGTACCCAAACCACAAAGGGATATATAAACTTGAAACTGATGCCTCTGACTGTGCTATAGGAGGAGTGCTCTGCATCCAACCAGCAGAAAAGGAATTCCTTCCTGTTGCATATGAATCAAGAAAGCTGTCAGACAGTGAACAGAGATTCCCTATTCACAACAAAGAATTGGTGACCATTGTACACTGTCTCCTAAAATGGTGTTGTTATCTGGAAGGAGCTCAAACATTCAAGGTACTCATCAATCATAAATCATTGGTGTTCTTTAAAACCCAAAAGCATTTATTGAGAAGACAAGCCAAATGGATGAGTCTTGTACAAAGATACCCCATGCAAATTTAATACAACCCGGGCAAAGAAATGCTTACCGCAGACACCCTGTCAAGGCTATACAGCAAGCATGCCCTCTGTGCTGATGGCAACCCCAACTGGCCCATGCTCATCATGGGGAATCTCCAGGAAGGTTTCCCACCAGGCACTCCCATGGACATCCAAGAGAAGGTCCTCAAGAACAAACACCTGTTCAAAACGTATATGGCACTTTACACCAAATTCTCCCTAGTGGCAACACTGTGCCCTACGTCCCATCAACACAAAGGATTGACACCAAGCTCAGATACCATAGAGACTTGGGACACACCTGTAGCAGGAACCTACATGAGTACCTTAAAACACGCTACTGGTGGCCCAATATGCTCAATGATATCAAAGAATTACTGGAGCAATGTGAAGTCTGTGAGAAGTATGCCCAGAGCAAAGCGCCACCCAAGTCAGGGGTACCTGTATCCATCACACAACCCTTCAAGGTATGGTTGTTGGATATTGTGGGACTAATGCCTGGCAAAAATAAAGAGAAAAGGTACATCATAACAGCTATCAACTACACAACCAGGTGGCCTGTGGCAAAAGCCACAAAAGAGCACAAAGGGTATGATATAAGACAATTCCTTGGCAAGAAGATCATTGGCAAATTTGGAAAGCCTGTCCTCTTAATCACGGATGGAGGCACCAAACTCAAGGCCATCAACACAAACATCTACCTTGCCAAGAACAAAATCAGACACATCACTGCCAGCCTGTATCACCCTCAAGAAAATGGACAAGTAGAACAACTAAACAGCGCGCTTGTAGAAGCCCTAGGTAAGTTATCTGCTAACAATCCAAAGGCATGGGTTGACATGCTTCCAACAGAACTCATGGTCTGCCAAACAAGGGTCAACCGCAATACTGGCAAAAGCCCACCCTTGTTAGTACAGCCGCCAGACCCAGGTTACCGCTCCCTAAGAAAGTGCCAGAAGACAGCAACCCCAACGTACTGTAGATTCAGAACTTAAAGGTAAAAATGCGGGATTGTAAAATTCTTTTGTGTGAACTCACCAACTTACTAGAATATTTTTCATCCTTTTATATAATTAAGTTGTTCTGGGATAGAAATTACTCCATTAAGTCAGTGAATTTATGCAAAAAATTTGACAATCCCACATTTTTACCTTTAGGTTCTGAATTTACAGTACAGCAGGCTAGAAAAGACCAAGAAGAGATGTAACATAAAAGAATCAAGAGAGAAGCAATTACACTGCAACAGGAAAGGTTCCAACCTGGATATAAGGTCTGGGTTGTCAACCACAATCAACACAAATTGGACCCAGGATTGCGCGGACCAGGCATTGTCATGGAGGTCAAGCCCAACAATACTTACCTCATCAAAGAAATTGGGGCTCAAACCAAAATGAAACTTATGCATCACAACCACCTCTGCGTGTGCAAGGCAAAAAAAGCTCAGCGCAACTCGAGACCCCCTGTCCCCAATGCCAAACTGGATCAATACTAAGCATGCGTCCCCGGCTCTCTAAAGAAAATTCCCTAGGCTCCGCCTTCCAGTACCCCAGGGGAAGATGTCACAACATCTTTGATTACTCCCTCTTGGGGAATTAACACCCCAAGTAGTTCACCAAATGAGCCACCAAATGGCTCACCATCTAATCAATAAGCCAGTGGCACACTTATAATTCAACCATCTATTATGGGGATTACTCAATCTGGATCCTAAGCAGAACACAACTTGAGTAGACCTCCTGACTAAGGAAGAACATTAATCAGATAAGCCTCATGACCATCATGATGTACATGAACAACATGTGGCTTCCCATGATATTATATAATTTCTATCATTATCTAATAAAGTATCATTCTTCTCTTAAATATTCCCCTTTTATTTGTTTATTATACTTCCTAGAAGCATAATTTCAACAAAGCTTAAACTTTATTTATAAACAATTCAAGATTTATATAGTAGGTTATAATACCGAATAATCTTTAAAAAGAAATAGAAAGTAAAGTGCCCAAAATTGTATTGGGATCAGATTAAGTAATATGACACATCTCAGAATGTGTGAACATTATTTAAGCTCTATTTGAGGAAATAGGGTAGGACACGTCATTTCAAAAACAGCACTTTGATTTACACCATCTCAAATTTAATTTGAGGTGACTGTTTTTGAGTTAATGATTTTGAATCACAAAAAAATAAAATAAAGAATAAAATAGTTAAAATTTACATATATCTTTATAATGTGGCATTTCAAATTTACACCGTCTTGATTCCGTCACTTTGAGTCAGATTAATTAAATCTTATTTTGCTATCTTTATTTACATATGAACTCACTTAGTTTGGGGCGTGTTTATGCCATCTTGACTTTACGTCATTTTGAATTACACCATTTATCTTTAACTAAAATAAGCTTATATCTGAACTAAAATAAAGCCTGTTGTATAGTGCCAGAAGATGCTCTTATAGTATTAATCCAAAACACTTATACTAATAACAACCTAAATAGACGCCACTATGATGGTCCTTCTAGTGATTGTCATTGCTGGGTAAAAAAACCAGTTTTATCCTATGTATTTTATAATTTTATTATAAATGGATACGTTGATAAGGATTTTCTTAATAAAATATCTTAATAGTGATTTTAATATGGAAGGGGGTGATTACGCCATTTCAATTTGTGTCACTTCAAATTCCACCAAGTTTCATTTACCCAATAGATTTGATGCGCACAAAGGATAGGGGGAAATAAGGGGAAATTACCTATGATGCCAGGCTATGCTATATTGATTCCCCCACTGTGATTTGTGCTTTTTCACTTTTCACAAGTACTAGTTCACATCAATAATCATTATAATAAAAAATGTAAGAAAACATATGAAACTTTGCAAATATATATTTTTTGCCCTCCTCTAAACAGCTGGGTACTTTTTATCCCCAGTTGTATAAGCTAGTTTTTGAGGGATTCAAGTTTTGCTATTTGGCCCGGTTGAGGTGGCCCCACTGTAAATTTGTTAATTTAATATAAAAAAACGGTCAAAAACACTATGTTTTTGAGCTACAGCACCTCAATTACGTCACTTCAAAAACGCCATTTCAACTGCAAGTTTTCAGTCAAAACTCAAAGTTTTGCATACTTATGCTACTAATAAAAAAATGTTTTTACAAAAATAACCATTATAATTTTGACAGTATATATTTTTAGATCTCCTCTACAATTCTAATTAAAAATAATTACTACTTTAATAGTAAAAACATTCTCATTTTTCTCTTTGAAAACAGCCCCCAAATTGCTCATATTTTGATACTAATTAACTTTTAGATGCCTCCCAAGTCCATCAACAATGCTGCATAAAAGGCCTCCAAGGGCAAGACCACTCCACTCCAAAGGCTGAGATGGCCATAACTACCCCTAAAAAGCAGCCTGCTAAGGGTAAAGCTCCCCCCAAGACACCTACGCCCTCACCAGAGCCTGAGAAAACAAGCCCAACCCCTCCCCATTCTCCTTTTGTTTGCTCCCCTTAAGACCCTCAAGAGAAGTTGTTCAACTTCAATTGCCATTCTGACTCCACTTCAGAGCCTGAGGATAAAGAGGAGCAGGAGCCTGAGCCTGGTGCTCCTGCTGATGAGCCAATTGAGCTCTGGGATCTTATCTGAATCCACAATGTATGCAACTTAAATGACACCTTTGCTATGCCAACAACATACCCTGTCAGCTATCCAATTATGACCAAGAAAGGGGGTGCTAGCTTTGTCCACAAGGGCTATAGCTTCAGCTGCAACGTCAAGAAGAAGCCCATCCATCAACATCACTTCAAATGTGATAACATTGGCTGTCCAGCTAGACTTATCACCTATGGGTTCACTCGGTTTAAAGCCCTTACTATTAGGCATGACTGTGCCAAGCTTTTCAACCCTCTATAGCAACAGATCCGCTGGTTTCTTTGCCAAGTTATTCCTACCACCAAAGATCAAACTGCAACTGAGGTTGTAAACAATGTGCTCCTTAATGTCAGGGAACCAACCCTGACTGGCCAGCTTGCTAGCGTCTGGAAACTGGCGGGTTGCGCACTGGGTGGGCAGGGCCCACCAAAGTATTGGTGCTAACTTAATGAGGTAGGACATTGACTTGCCCAGCCACAACCACGGACCAGCGGCAGGGACAATAGTATCTATTACTCCCGTGAGAGTTATATATATGATTCCAAAAAGCTTTTTGGTATGGTCTAGTGGGAACTCAGAGGCGGAGGCAGGCATTGGTTTGGGGGTGACAGGTGGCTCCATGTCCATTTGGTAGGTAGGAAGTAAGTTGTATTTATCTCTGAACAGGCAGGGTTTGGTAATGTACCAAGGGCCTTCTTGGTTGTATCTGGTTCTCTCAGTAGTTCTGGCCAGGGGGTCCCGGGCTAGTATGTTGTCAGAGGTGTAGTCTCTGTACTTGGGCTTTAAGGGGTACTCCGTGAAGTGGACGGGACCAAAGAGAGCACCTGGCGGGCAGTACGTAGCTGGCGGGTTGACAGGGAGGTCAGATGATCTTTGAGTAAACTGGCAGATTACAAGGATAAAATACGGCAATAATTGGGGAAACCAATATCTCATAACCTTTATTTAAAAATGACAATGGGGTTTTGGTCTTGGCCTGGCAGGTATTTATACCATACTGCCAGGATTCACTACCTGGTTGGGTTTTCTGGGCTTGGGCAGGTTGGCATTGGGTGTCTCAGATGGCAGTGTGGTGCTCGGGACTGGTGGTTTGCCACTGGCTGCTTTGGGGCAAGAAGACTTCAAATCCTTCTGTTTATCAATTCAAGTGTTGGGTGCCTCTTTGGGTTCAGGGCCTTTCCCCAAGACTTTGGGAGAGTTTGGAATAACTCTCAGGGAGAAACTTGTCTTTTCACTTGGAAAACCGCCAGTGTCAGGCGTTGGCAACTCAGGGAAACTCCTGGCATCTTGCACTGGTGGTTTGCTTGCAGAATCCTGTGGGATGGCTAAGGGTTTGGGTCCTGGCATACTGGTAGCAACTTCTTTAATAAGTAGCAGGTTACTGTGTTCCCAGCCTATGAGTCTGGCGGTCCAAGAAGGGTTTTGTCCAGGGTTTGACTCTGGTTCTGTATTTTGAGATTCAAGAGCATCCAAATTGTCATTCCTGACACTTAATCTTAATGATACCCAACTAGAAACTGTTGGTGGCGCCTCAAAACAACAGAGATATCTCACTGACCAGAGATATGCTCTGAGCACTGAAGGCATCAGTGCTACATCAATTGACCAGTTGATTCTAACTGAGGAGCAGAAGCTTTCACAGCATGAAGAGATATTCCTTCTGCATGATGATGGTCAACATGCCCCAGAGCAGATCATCTGCTTTGCAACAAGCCAGGATCTGTGCAATCTTTTAAAATGCAAGACCTGGCTTGCAGATGATACCTTTTCCACCTGCCTAAAGCTCTTCAGCCAGCTTTGAAATATCCATGAGCAGGTTGGAAATCTGGTTCTTCCCCTTGTCTTCTTTTTCCTTCCTAACAAGAAGCAAGAAACATATGTCCAGGCACTCACCATTTTAAAGGCCAAACTCATTGAAATCCTCCCAATTGCTGAAGAGGAGCCAAAGGAGACTAGAGGGCGCAGGAAAAAGCCCAGTCAGAGGAAGCCACCCCAATAAAGAAAACGCCTAAAATCCTTCCCTACCATGAATATCTGGTAGTGGGTTTTGAACAGGCTCAGGCAAATGCCTTTATTTTGGTCTTCAAGAGCTCCCCCCAGGGATGCTACTTCCACTTCTGGCAGGCACTCTGCTGCCGCCTCCAAAAGTGCTCTGCACTTCATGAGCTGGTCTACACCAAAGGCACCAAAGAAGCAAAGGACATGTTCAACTGCTTTGCTGCCCTTGCCCTTGTGAAAAAGGAGGAGACCAATGCCTTTTATGATGCCCTCCTCTGCTATCCTTACATTATTGCCAACCAGGCAGCCTTTGCTCTGTTCATTGATTATTTTGAAACTCAATGGGTTGGAGTGTTTCAGGGAGCATGCTGCATTAGAAAAGGCAGGGAATCAATCACCTGGAACTGTTTCAAGCAGGTCAAAGACAGCTTTATCAAGACCACCTCTTCCCTTGAAGGGTGGTATAGTCAATTTGCCACAAGGGTCCTGGTCAGAAGCCCAAGTTCATTAAGATTATGTGCATCTCAAAACCCAGCAGGCCATCTCTGCCTGTCTCTTTAAGACAGGCATGAAGACCAAGGGTGATCCCCCAAATAAAAATCAAAGCAGTAAAAAGTATTCAGAGATCAGCAAGGTGGTCCTTGCCTACTATCCCAAAGATAGCAAGCTTGAACATCTCCAAGCCATCTCTATTGCTCTTTCAACCAATGTTTGAGCCTATTTCTAATAAATACTACTTTATATTATCTCTTATTTTCTTTGATTTTACCATTCTTTGACTTTTTTGGTGTTTTTTACAATTGTATGCTTATTTTAAAGTATAGTTTATAGTTAAAAAGACGGAAATGGTTGTTTTTGGGTATATTTTAACTTTTGGGCTTTACAGAACTATGTTGCTACTAATAGATCCCATTTTTTATTGCAGAATTGGAATCCTGAGGCTTTTTTAACCTAGAAATGTTTTTTGAAATTTATTTTTTGAGAATTTTTGGGTTATTTTTGGAGTTCAAAAAATCTAAAATTTTGAAACTGTTTTTCCTTAGTCAAATGGCGTAAATTCAAATGGTGTTTTTACTATAAAATTAAAATGGCCAAAAATTGAGATGCTGTTTTCAAAAATGGTCTGTCCTACCAAAATGAGGCTATTATTAAAAGCCAGATCAAACCAAAGTTTATATTTATATGTATCACAACTTATGGGTGATATTAAAGCAACAAGTTTTGCATTTAACAACACTTTTATTACTGTAAATTCAAAACCTGAACGTAAAAATGCGGGATTGTCAAATCCTTGGTCCAAATTTCAAATCACTTTTGAATGCCACTAGTAAACTCAGATATTAATTGCAGGAACTGGAATCCAAATTTAATGTACACTAAGCACACTAGGAAACACCAAGCCAAATCAAGAAGCTCCACCATAACTAAAATCAAACAAAAATTCAATATCAATAACTATGTTTAGACATAAAAAGTTATTAAACTTTAAAATCATCTAACCCCAGAAAGTATACAATATTATTCACTTCAAATCACAGATATAGAAATTCTGTTACTATTCAAGGCTAACTCAAGAGAAAATAACTACCCACAACTGAACCAATAACTCCAAATAAATACATATTTAATCTAAAATATATTTTTATTTTATTTTTATGGACCATCAATTGCACTCCTAACCTGCTCCTGCACCAGCCCTTGGGGCAGCCTGTCCACAAGGGCGTCCCAGAGGGTTCAAGAACAGACCCAGAACCCAACTTGAAGGGAGTCATGCCAATACACAGGCCTCCCAAGGTGTCAGCGCCAGCCAACCACCTCCTGCATCCCAAGCCCTATCAACCAGCCTAAATCCCAGATAGAAGCCACTCTCAAGGCCTGCCACAAAAGTCTCCTACACCATGGTCATCAGGAACAATGAAGTCACTTACACCTCCACTGTGTACCCAGTTGTCATCCGGCCAAGCACTCTTGATCCAAGAGTTTCCACTTCCTGCCCTGTGTTTTTAATACATCATATGAGCCATTGGCCACCACCAAAGAGCCATCTGTGCCTGTATCATATGCCACAATTGACAGCGCCAGCTCATTCAAGCGTGATCCCACCTTTTACACAAAGGTCTCCATCCCTTGTGTTGAGCCTGGTAGCCAGGATGCCGAGGTACCTGCCAAGGGCCAGCGTCAGTTGACGGATAGTGAGCATGAAGCTCTCCTTAACTGCTTGAACGGGGGAATAATGGTTTGAAATATTGCATCTCAATTTGTTGTCACAGCCAGATACATTGCCAATATCAACAACAAGTATGGCAATATTGGGCAAATTGCCAAATCCACCAAGGCAAAAAGACAGCCCAAACTCCTCTAGCCTATTCACATTGACACAATCAAGCAGTGGGTAGCCAAGGATTGCCACCTGCACACACTTGCTGTTCAATCAGTGCTTGCTACAGAGTTCAGGCTTTCTATTTCTAAAACCCTTATTTACAAAACAATGGTTGATTTGGGCTTCTCCTGGAAAGTACTGGGAGGTTTGCCATAAAACAGAAACAATGAAAAGACCATCAAGGATTGACACATTTAAGCCAAGACATATCTGGCACTAAAATAGACTGGGAATGTCCAGTTCTTCTACATTGACAAATTGTTGTTTTCATTCTGTCGTGAATAACGGCATTCACCATGTTTTTATTTTGCCTTTGGTGGGCCATTTTGAAGACAAATCCCTCTCTTTTTGCTTTTGCCTCTCAAAATGAACTGGTATCTGAATCAGGAAATATGATTGTTTGGTTCCCTGACTCTGTGCAACTCACTTGCCCCACTCATACCTGTGGCAAGTGATCCTACCGTCCTGGTAGTGTTTTGTGGTATTCTCATCCACTATATATTACATTTCCATATTCACCAATAAAATTAAGATCTATTCACATTTTTGTCTTTGTATCTTCTGTACTTCCGCGCCTCTCTCTAGCCACGCCTAGTAGAGATTATTCTTCCAGGGCCGCAAGGTAATCACATAGCCTTCCCTATCATCTAATCAAGACTTAGTAAAAATCCAATCCTAAGGTTAGGATTTCCCGTTGTGTGTCTGTGCTGCGCCTCAGAACCCAACAACAATAGTGCTCACTACAGGGGCTGTAAGCCTCTTGGTTATCCCTTTTGCATCTACGTTTTCAGGTCCCTTGCCTCTGCCTATACAAGAGTCAACTTCACCTGAAATTACCAGCCCTCCTATTGAGGAAGATATTGCCAACCTGCCTATTACCCCTACTTTACTGAACCTTGGGAATGGCCCCTGCCTAGTTGCTTACCCCATGGGTACCCCTGACTTGGAACAAGTCATGGCAGTAGCCCTTGGGATAGCTTGGTATGGAGCCATCCCTCACCTTCAGCTGCAGTTTAGTTGTGCCAAATACTACAAGTTAATTGTGGCCCCACAGTTTCCACAACACCTCCTCTCAGCAGCTGGTTCCGCTGAACACCTGCTATCATCCTTTGTACAGCCTGCCTTGGCCCACCATCAGATGGTATTGAGCCTCCACATTCAAGAAATCTTGTCTCAACAAGCAGCTGTTACTCATCACTGGGATCAATTTGCTGCCTATCAACAATGGATCCATTCCCTGTTCTCCTTGGTATCAGACAACCAGCGCAATTCTTTCACCTCCCAAAACCGCTTGGTTAATTCTATTGAAAAAATGCGCCAGTCCATCCCTGAGTAGGTTAGGGAGCAGCTACATGAGTTTCACCAGCTAGAAAAACCCTGGCAAACCCAAGTAGACTCCACCCTAAATGCTTATCTCACCAACTTTGAACGTCTAGTACAACAGCTCAATGCATTCAGCTCATATTCCTTTGAACAATTGCAACAGGTAGCGGACCAGCTGCCAAAGGCCTAAATGAGCTCAGTGTGGAACTTGATCAAGAGAGAGCTACCACTGCTGCTGATATAGCCAAACTTCAGGGTCAGGTGAATGAGCTTTCTGCTCCCAAGCCAGATGTCCCGCCTTCTCCTCCTTCCAACAACCTGACAGACAGGGAACAGAGAATCAAGGATGCCATTCTAGAGCTACACACTTCTACGCGTAACCAATGATGTCCTACTGAAGCCCTCAACCTGATCCCCAGGTGCTTGTGTTGACCGCGCAAGTTGCTGAATTACAGCAGGAGCTTGCAGCCTTATGCAAGGTGGTAACAACTGTTGCTAGTCCTGTTGGGGTTGTTGATGAAGATGGCTGCTGTCCTGGTTTGGCAGGAGCTCCCCAAATCCAATGCACTAGGGAGTTGATTGCCCTAGCTAATGAGGTTGATCATTTGAAACAAGAACAGGCTGAATTAGACAGAGAACTACAAGAGATGAGTGAGCTGATCAATTTGGTAAATGACAGGTTTGCCCCTTGCCTATCAGTGGGGCCATCCCTTACCTCTTGACTGGCTGAGCTCTCCACTGTTGTCACTACCCAAGGACAGCGCCTAGATGCTACTGAGCGGCAGACCGCTCTAGCCAAAAATATGGGTGCCCAAACTACCAAGACCCTGACAACCCTCAAAGAAAGTGTTTGACAGCTGTGGGCTAGAAAGCCCCCCTCCAAATCTGAAGTAGAATTCTCCCCACAGTTAAATGTACTTGTTAGCAATAATGGTGGTCCAACTCCTGAGGCTCATTTCAAGCCTAACTTTAAACAAGTATTTGATCCCAAAACCTCAACTATTGCAGCTTTCTTAACTATCTATGAGACTGCCATGAGACAAGCATCAGATGAGGTTAAGAAAGAACATATCCTGACCTGTTTACACCCAACTTGCCAAGAGGTAGTGGTGCCTGAGCTACCCACCATCAAGACTTGGGAAGATATGAAGCAGCTTCTGATTGACAAGTTTGGTGGAGATCTTAGCCTGGAAGTGAAAAAGGATGCCTTCATGCACATATCTTTCAAGCCTAAAGAGATGCTAGCTGAATTTGCAGACAGATTTACATGGAAGGATAGCAATTAATAGCAAGCAGACAATTGACGGCACATGAAGCTTATATGGCCTGCACGCAAGCTCTCAAGGTGAACCAGCTTCTGTGCCTTCATTTCAAGGCCCACAAAGCTATGCTTTCCTCCATGAAAAGTATAAAGACACTGCTGCAGGATATGCATCTCACTCATTCTGGGGCAGTTGTTTGGGAGAGTTGTGCCGCTTCCAACTCTGGATCATCTTATTGTGGTCCTTGTATCCTCACTATGAACTCACAAAATCCTCCTTGGCGTCAGAGTTGCCACAACTGTGGCCAGATAGGTCACCATTCTTGAGTCTGCACCAACCCGCGGGTTGAAAGAGCTGATCCCAAGGACCAGTCAGGAAAAAAAAACAGTCAACCTAGAGGCAGAGACGCTCTCAGTTGACAATTCTTCCCAGTCTCTTTCAATCACTCCCTCTACTGCTGACTCTGAGCCTGCTGATAATGAGGCTCCTCCTATCCTCCTGCTGTTCCATGACATCTCTGATGATTCTGATGTAGAAGATTCCAATGTTGAAGACCCTGATGTGTACAGGTATTCTGTTCTTGTTGTCCAGAGACTATTGCAGTTTTCTACAAGCTACAATCTGGGAAGACTACAACTACTGTCGAGCCCTTGCTTGAGGCCAAAACAATTGTTTACTGCCCCTATCTCACTCAAGCTAAACGGTCCCCTGTATTAGTGGAGTTGTCAGAAGAGGCTGCTGAAGTTGCTGACGCTGTTTTCAAAAACGTATCTGTCTTTCTCCCTCTCCAAACTGTTTATAAGGAGTTCCCGGGCCTAAGATGCATGATTGAGAAGTGGGATAAGGAACTAGCTGAGGCGCAGGATATCTTGGCTGTCCTTCCAGCCTTTGGGCGCACCACCACTTGGGTAGAAATATCCATCCAGAAAGTAAAAATCAAGGCTGTCTTGGACACTGGATCTCCAGTCAACATTGTCTCCTCCAAACTTATGAAGAAACTCAAGCTGGCCCCAGACCTCAACTACAACCAGTCATTAGGCACAGCTGGTTTGTCTATGACTTGAGCCATAGGCGCATACTCTGCCTTGCCCATGCAATTTGGTAAGCTTCTGTTGGCTGCGCCAGCTGTTGTCCTAGAAAACGAGAGTTACAACCTTTTGGTTGGTACTCAGTTCCTTTGGGAATATAATGGGATAATCAACTTAAAGGATGGTTACCTCTCTATCCTGGGATACAAAGTCCATCTGTTTTTCAAGGAGCCAATTAAAGTCCCTGGGAAACGTTTGAAGACATGTACCCTGGAATACCCCCACTGGGGTTTTCACCTTAAAGTATTGCACCCATTCCACCAACATGAAGTGTCCTCCCATGGCTTGCCCTGCATCTGAAGGGATCCCTCTCATGGCCACGTCTGCTGTCACCATCCCTCCAGGCTCTCAGGCTATCCTAGACTCTCAGATATTGTATGAATTACCTGAGCAAACTTTCTTAGAATTTAACTCCCCTCCTTTGCTAGGGCGTAACAAGCCTTACCTCTGTCCTGGAATCCTGGACGTCTCCCACAAGGATCCTGTTCAATTACTAGTCAACAATCTAACTGTGCTTCTTATAAACGTATCTAGAGGACAGTTTGTTGGTTACAGAAAGTTGTTAAATGCTCCTGAAGTCTTGTCCCTTCATCCCTTTGGTACGTTCCAGGACTTCAACCTACCAATAGACAAGCCTCAAGTCCTATATCTGTTCACTGTGCAAGACTTCCCACAGCTGTCTCTGGTTCAACAGAAAGAGGTGCTTGATTTACTAGACCAATTCTCAGACATCTTTGCTAAGGACAGTACCAATTATGGGTTATCCAAAGGCGTTATCTATCAAATTGACACTGGCAACGCCCCCCTTCTGTGCTAAACCATATTGCCGCAGTTGTGTGGAAGACGCCCAAGTATCTAAAGAGCTCAAGCAACTGCTGGACGCTGGACTACTGGCTCCTTCTCAAAGTCCATGGGCTTTTTCCTTGCTCATCTTAAAAAAGAAAAATGGAGATCATTGAATTGTGATGGACTATCAGAGGTTGAACTCACTAACCAAGAAAGATTCCTATCCCTTGCCGTGTATTGATGATGCTCTCCAACGTCTTGGGGTTCTAAGTTTTTCTCTGCAATGGATCTGGCGTCTAGTTACTGAAAAGTTGACCTTTCTCCAAAGGATTGTCAAAAGGCTGTGCTCATTACTTCTGAAGGGCTGTTTGAGCCTACCTGCATGCCACAAGGACTCTGCAATGCCCTGGCCACTTTCTAGAGGGCTATGGATTCCATCCTGCACGACTTAAAGTTGTCATGTGTCCTAGTATACTTAGATGATATAATAGTCTTCAGTGCTACTTTCACCAATCACCTAGCTCATCTTAAAGAGATGTTTGTAAAGATCCAAGAAGCTGGCCTCAAGCTAAAACCCTCTAAGTGTGCTTTCTTCAAAGAGCAACTTGAATTCTTGGGTCATGAAGTAACCCAGTCAGGGATTTTTCCAATGACTAAAAAGGTTGAGGCCATCAACAAAATGCTGCCACCCACCAAAATGCAAGAGGTACAGGTCTTTCTGGGTATAATGGGCTGCTACAGGCAGCTCATCCCCAACTTTGCTGATACTAGCAAGCCTCTGGTCCAACTTTTACATAATTTCCCTTTTGAATGGACCGCCATCCAACAGCAAGCCTTTGAGACCTTAAAGCAGAAACTCAAAGAAGCGCACATCCTAGTGTATCCCAACTACAATAAGGAATTTATCCTATACACTGATGCTAGTGATCTTGCTATTGGGGCTATCTTGGCCCAGCTTGACAACAAGGGTGTGGACCATCCTGTGGCCTATACTTCTTATGTTCTAAACAAGCATGGGAAAAATTATAGTGTTACAGAGAAGGAGTGTCTTGCTGTGTTGCATGCAGTCAAGCAATTCTGCCACTATGTGTATGGTACACATTTCACTGTTGTCACTGACCATACTTTGCTTAAGTGGTTACAACTCCTTAAGGAGCCTGAAGGGCGCCTATCTAGATGGGCCCTCCGCCTGCAAGGTTATGACTTTGCTGTGCTCCATTACCCCGGAATCCAACACCAAAATGCTGATGGTTTGTCCCAAATGCCCATCCTTGCTCTACATCCTGCTGAGGCCAACCGGTTGTATGAATTAATTGGCTACCCTTCCTTCTGGGAAAATGAGGCAGAAGAGGTCCGCCTAGCTTTTCCCAAATTATCTGAAGACACCCTCATGCGTGACAATCAACTCTTCAAGAAAGTACGAGATCAATACCTGTTGTATGTGCAACCCAGTCTTTGCCTCTCATTGGTATCACAAGCTCATAAGCAAACTGGCCATGGAGGTTTTGCTAAGACCTTTGACTGGCTCCATAAGAATTACTCCTTGGAGAACCTTTTCCTGTTGAACCCAGATGTCATAGCTAGTTGCCATGACTGCCAACTTCAGAGACCTCTAGCTGCTTCCCATGAATTCAAATTGGTTCCCCTTCAACACGCCTTTCATATGGTCAGCATTGATGCTGTAGGCCCTCTCCCCGCTTGTGTTTTGGATGTTGCTTTATCCTGATTGCAGTCAATCACTTCAGCAAGTGGGTATAAGCTCACCCTACTAAAGACATCACTGCTAAGACTACTACTGCCTTCCTGTTGCAGGATGTGTTCTACCACCATGGGTGCCCTCAAGTGCTGTTGTCAGACAACTGAACTAACTTCAACGCCAAGCTGTTAACCTCTGTTATTGAAGCTCTGGGGACTCTCCAGTCTTTCTCTGCTCCCTCTAATCCTTCCATGAATGTTGCAGTTGAACGTGCAAATTTGACGCTGGTTTCCATCATGAGGAAGCTCACTTACTCTGACGCTGCCAATTGGGATCTATATTTACCTGCTGCTCTCTTTGCCTATTGCCTGAGAAGACATTGTGTCACAGGGTACTCCCCCTTTGCCATGTTGTATGGGCATGATGCCACCACCCTGTTGCTATTAGAGGTCCCCTTACTCTCCTCTGACCAGGCCATGAATCCTGACAACCACATCAAATACGTAGTCAATTGCATCATTGATATACAGGCTACTGCCTACACTTCCGCATACAAGACTAAGATGCCTGAGCTCTCCCCTGATAATGCTGGGCGCTCCCTCTTGCCTGCATTTGATGTTGGTGACCATGTCCTGTACTACCAACACCGTGTGGGTGAACGCGCACATAAGTTGGACTCTCTGTGGATTGGTCCTTTGGAAGTGACTTTCAAACAAGGGTCTGAATACACTGTAAAGCTCCTCTCCAGTGGTTGCACTTTTGCTTGCGTGCACGCAAAGTTCCTCCACAAGTATCACCCCCCTAAGGCCAATCTAGAGGGGGGCAATGTCATGAATAACAGCATTAACCATGTTTTAATTTTGCCTTTGGTGGGCCATTTTGAAGATGAATCCCTCGCTTTTGCTTTTGCGTTTCAAAATGAACTGGTATCTGAATCATGAAATATGATTGTTTGGTTTACTGACTCTGCGCAACTCACTCACCCCACTCATACCTGTGGCAAGTGATCCTACTGTCCTGGTAGTGTTTTATGGTATTCTCAACACTATATATTCTATTTCCATATTCACCAATAAATTTAAGTTCTATTCACATTCTTATCTTTGTGTCTTCTGTACTTCTGCGCCTCTCTCTAGCCACGCCTAGTAGAGATTATTCTTCCAGGGCTGCAGGTAAACACATTTCCTTCCCTGTCATTTAACCAATAATTAGTATGAATCCACTCCTAAGGTTAGGATTCCTTGTTGTGTGTCTGTGCCGCGCCTCAGAACACAACACATTCTCACTCAGGTCTAGGCATGGATGGGTCAAGAAGGGGTCCAAGGACGGCGTAGCCCATTGTGCAGCTGTCTGTTCACAGAGCTTTTCAATGGTTGCGCTTCTGGGTTCTTGCGGTTTGGATCAATATCAGATGATCAAGGGTTCCCACAATAGCAGGACCTTTCTCAATTTTTCTCCAAGTTGTCAAGGAGTATCTCCAGATCAACTAACACAGTACAACCAACATTGTTGTGTTGGATAATTTTGGGCTCCACAAAGTAGATCTGGTTGTGTCCAAGTTCACCAGTGACAAAAACAGCCATTCTGCCAGCCACTACCTGGCTGACTGCCCAATGAGACATCTCTTCCTCCCCTCATATTCTCAATTTCTGAACTCAATCAAGGAGGTGTTTGGTTGGATCAAGGATAAGGTGAAACAAGGCCTCCCTCAGGACACCAAGGATCTATTCAATATTGTTGAGGTTAGTCAATTTTCAATGCCACCTGATGTGGTGGTGCCTTTTAACAAGCACTCAGAATCCTTCCTCCCCAAATCCTTGGCCTCTGAGCCAATCAGATAAATGGGTTTTCCAGGCTTTATTTGTTTTTAATTTTATTTAGTTTGTTTTTATTAGGACTCAAAAATTATTATTTATATATAATAATGTGATGTTTGATTGTATTATAGACATATAAGAATACATAGAAAAGGTAATTAAAAAAATTCTAGGTAAGAGGAATATATTTTTATTATAATGCACTGAAAACTAAATAGACTGTTGCGCTAACAAATAAATAAATTAAAAATATAAAAATAAATAGATTTTTTTATTTAAAAAATTATGAATCCTTGATGATACTTTGGCTTTTCTAAGCCACAAATTGGACCTTGCAGGTCATCATCTGATCCTTATTATTTCAGTGCCACTATAGCCACACAGCACGGAAACCAATGATTTTCATGTATCACTTACAAATTAGCACCTAGGACACAGGTCAAGCATATCAAATATTTTTATCCAATCATATTACAAGGGAAAGGTAATTTGAGTTCTAAACAATCATTTGTTTAGAACAATAGTGGAGCAGGCCACATGATGCAGATAAATTCAATTCTTGTTGTATGTTTATGTAATAAACAAACCCATAGCAACAAGCTAGCAAATAAAAACTTTTTTCACTTATTTTTTTTGGATGTGGTTGCAACTAAAACTAATGTCTTTTAATGGATTTTTATATATTACTATTATAATTTACCTATTAAAATTTAAAACAATCTTAAAATATTAAAATTAAAATTACAAGTATCATTCTTAAAATTTAAATATTAAAGTTTAAATATTCAAAATTTACTGTAAATTCAGAACTGAACGTAAAAATGTGGGATTGTCAAATCCTTGGTCCAAATTTTGAATCACTTTTGCGGGCAACTCAGCTGAATGAAAATTAAAATATTTAATAAAAGCAACCATTTAATTTGACTTTTTTGGCTTATTTAAATTGGCAAATTTTTAATCTCTTGAGCAGATAACTCAACTAAAAAAGACAAAACACAACAAACAAATGCGGGATACACAAATCAGAAATGTGGGATTCTAATGTACAATTTGAGATTTCCTGTATTTCAAACAAATCATAGACATCATGTAAAAATTAACAAATCTGAAATTGCGGGATTGTCAAATCCAAGAACTAAATTTCAAATCATAATTGCAATGAATTTGAAATAAATATAATTAATGGCTGTCTCAAAAAGGATGCCAAAGGATCTAGAGTGGATTTGTGCTAATTCTTTTAGGAATCATAGACATTCTCAAAAATCACCCTATTCCAATTTAGGACAGCTAAAATTTTGAGCGTAATATTTACCAACTTAACATTCTTAACAATAAAATTGACTAAAATATACATGTCTCTTTTTGAGATTAAAATTTTTTAATAAAATTTTATTATGTCTTCTTTCAATAACAACCAAGCCAACAAGCTGCTCCCTGGCCTTGAAAAAATCATGCAGGGCTACACTGGGTCTCTTAACAGTGAAGCCTCTGTCTATGGCCACTCCCAACCCGCAGGCCCCTCTGCAAGCCCCACCCAGGAGTCTGTTCTTTCTCCTACATCCTCAAGCATGGTCCTGTTTGCCCATCACACACAGGCAGCTGCTAACCCAAATCTCTTATCAGCAATGACATCCAGAACCAGTCATTTTAGCCATGGGGTCACCCAGACAGCCCAGAACCCCAAAACAGCCAATCAGATGGCATTGACCAGTTCCTAAGATAGACACATCCCTCCCCCAGCCAATCAGCCTGTGAGAAGAAGAAGAGAAATTAATCACCCTGGAGATTGTTCTCAAAAATGGTTGAAAAGCAAGGAAAGCTTATTTTCCTTGGGGAAATTGCGGCAGTGATGGGGTTTGCAAAGTCCACTGTGGCTGCAACCCTGTGAGCCCACACCAACTGTGCCTCCTCTCCCAAGAAGACCCCAACTGGCGCCCATACTTCAACCAAAGGTGAAACAGTCCATCCCCTTATGATGGCTATTATGAAACGCAACCTGCAGATGCCCCTGGTCCAGGTACGTCTCCAGTTGGGACTCCACGGCATCTTCACCAACAAAAGAACGGTGAACTTGTGGATGCACAGAGTTGTGGTTGCTGCTAGAATCTTGTCAACCAAGTTCTCAGTGGCCCTGTTTTGGTGGATACCAACTCCTAAAATTCAACTATTATTAATTTTATCAAAGGGACAGTGATGAGGGCCCATAATGATGTCATCTTTCTGTCATATGCTAAGATATCTGCAAGTATTCAAGACTATGGAGAAAAGTGTATCCAATCTGACATGTACAAGAGCGGCCCAATCTTGTATTGTTTTGGTGGGGTTTTATTGGCAGTTACCCCATTGGGCATCAATTATTACTTGGTAATATTGAACACTGCAGATGGGTATTCCTACCAGAAGGAGCTCAAGGCCATGTTGGAGGAGTGGGCCACACAAAACGCTGTTCACACAGTTGTACTGAGTGCAGAGATAGAGTAGCGGGAATGGGCAACCCAAGAAATCAGGGCTGTAGGGCATACTTGTTGGTCCTACCCCATAAACTACGCCAACATACATCTTGCAGATGTATGTCTCTACAATTTTGTTTCTGCCCTCTGGCGCTTAAAGCCTGCCACCTACAACAAACTATACACCCAAATTGATAAGGGGTGTCAAGATTATACTTCTGGGAAGTATAATAAACAAATAAAAGGGGAAGATTTAAGAGAAGAATGATACTTTATTGGATAATGATAGGAATTATTATATAGTGTCATGGGAAGCCACATGTTGTCCATGTATGTCATGATAGTCATGAGGCTTATCTGATTAATGTTCTTCCTGAGTCATGAGGTCTACTCAAGTTGTTTTCTGCTTAGGATCTGTATTGAGTGATTCCTGTAATAGATGGTTGAGTGATAAGCAGGCCACTGGCTTATTGATTAGACGGTGAGCCATTTGGTGGCTCATTTGGTGAACTACTTGGGGCGTTAATTCCCCAAGAAAATATTTGAAGATGTTGCAACATCTCCCCCTGGGGTACTGGAAGGCGGAGCCTAGGGAATTTTCTTTAGAGAGTCAGGGACACGTGCTTGGTATTGATCCAGTTTGGCGCTGGGGACAGGGAGTCTCAAGTTGTGCTGGGCTGCTCTTGCCTTGCACAAGTGTAGACGGTTGTGGTGCATGTGTTTCATTTTGGTTTGAGCCCCAATTCCTTTTACAAGGTAAGTGTTGTTAGTCTTGACCTCCATGACAATGCCTGGTCCACGCAATCCTGGGTCTAACTTGTGTTGGTTGTGGTTGACAACCTAGATCTTGTCACTGGGCTAGAATCTTTCCTGTTGTAGGAAGATTGATTATCTCATGACTCTTTTACATTCCATCTCTTCTTGGTCTTTTCTAGCCTGCTGTACATTGGGTTTGCTGTCTTCTGGCACCTTCTTAGGGAGCAGTAACCTGGGTCCAGCAGCTGTGCTAACAAGGGCGGGCTTTTGTCCATAGACCAACTTGTACGGGCTCTTGCCAGTATTGCGGTTGACCCTTGTTTAGCAGACCATGAGTTCTGTTGGAAGCATGTCAACCCATGCCTTTGGATTGTTAGCAGATAACTTACTGAGGGCTTCTACAAGCGCGCTGTTTAGTTGTTCTACTTGTCCATTTTCTTGAGGGTGATACAGGCTGGCGGTGATGTGTCTGATTCTGTTATTGGCAAGGTAGATGTTTGTGTTGATGACATTGAGTTGGTGCCTCCATCTGTGATTAGAAGGTCAGGCTTTTCAACTTGCCAATGATCTCCTTGCCAATGAATCTTCTTATATCATTGCCTTTGTGCTCTTTTGTTGCTTGTGCCACAGGCCATCTGGTTGCGTAGTTGATGGCTGTTATGATGTGCCTTTTCCCTTTATTCTTGCCAGGAATTGGTCCCACAATATCCAACAACCATACCTTGAATGGTTGTGTGATGGATACAGGTACCCCTGACTTGAGTAGTGCTTTTCTTTGGCCAACTTCTCCAAAGACTTTGCATTGCTCCAGTACTTCTTTGATGTCATCAAGCATATTGGGCCACCAGTAGCGTGTTTTAAGGTACTCATGCAGGTTCCTGCTATGGGTGTGTCCCAAGTCTCTATGGTATCTGAGCTTGGTGTCAATCCTTTGTGTTGATGGGACGTAGGGCACAGTGTTACCACTAGGGAGAATTTGGTGTAAAGTGCCATATACGTTTTAAACAGGTGTTTGTTCTTGAGGACCTTCTCTTGGATGTCCATGGGAGTGCCTGGTGGGAAACCTTCCTGGAGATTCCCCATGATGAGCATGGGCCAGTTGGGGTTGCCATCAGCACAGAGGGCATGCTTGCTGTATAGCCTTGACAGGGTGTCTGCGGTAAGCATTTCTTTGCCTGGGTTATATTAAATTTGCATGGGGTATCTTTGTACAAGACTCATCCATTTGGCCTGCCTTCTCAATAAATGCTGTTTGGTTTTGAAGAACACCAATGATTTATGGTTGGTGAGTACCTTGAATATTTGAGCTCCTTCCAGATAACAACACCATTTTAGGAGACAGTGTACAATGGCCATCAATTCTTTGTTGTGGATAGGGAATCTCTGTTCACTGTCTGACAGCTTTCTTGATTTGTACACTACAGGGAGGAATTCTTTCTCTGCTGTTTGAATGCGGAGTACTCCTCCTATAGTGCAGTCAGAGGTGTCAATTCTAGTTTGTATATCCCTTTGTGGTTTGGGTACTGGAGTATGGGAGCTGTAACCATTTGTTCTTTTAGCTGGCGGAAGTATTGATCTCGTAAAATGGGGTCCATACAAACTTGTTTGTCTTGCCTGTGATGGCTGATAAGGGAGATGTTAATGCGCCCCAGTTGGGGATGAACCTCCTGGCATAGGCAACCATGCCTAAGAAGGTGCAGAGTTCACTCTTATTCCAGGGGGCTGGAATTTTGGCTATAGTGTGTATCTTCTCTGGGTCTGGTTTTATCCTGTCCTTGCTGACAATGTGCTTGAGGAATGGAAGTTCCAACAAGAAGAAGTTGCACTTTGATAGCTTGGCAATGAGTTGATTTTCCCTGAGGGTGCAGAGGACTAGGCAGACGTCTTCCCAGTGTTGTTTTAAATTTGGGCTGTAGATGATTATGTCATCTAGGTAGATAATTTGTGATGGATCCAGAAAATTCATGCTTGCTTCTTTGTTATCCTGGTCTGACTCTTTTACGGTTTGACAGAGAATCCTTTATGTAAGCTTTGATGAGCTTGGATTCCAGGCAGGCAATCTTGGCGTTAAACTCATTGCCATCTGGTGATCACTTCCACATTTTTTGCTTTCTATAGTCTTAGCTGCAGACCATCTCTTTAATTACATGGTAGTCTTCTTTCAATCAAAAGCCAAAAACATAAAACATAAAAAGATTGAGGGGAAAGTGACCATTGTAACACATAAGTATCATTTTTTATTAATTATTATCATGTTTTTATTATATACCAATTGGGGTACATTTGGCTGAAAACCCCTCCAATTCCAGAATCACACCTGGATTCTTATCACATGGTTTATAAAATAACAGCGTCATCCAATCCAGATCTTTACCAAAAAGATCTTCACACTCTTAACCTATAAGAATGGTCCATAATACATTCCAGAATCACCTTATTTCTTCTGTGGACATGTATTTCTTTGGCTTGAAGCATTCTGGACTTCCAGCGCCAAAACCCTGTGGAATATACATATTCCTAATCCAAGCAAACCTTGTTCCAACTGGGAACCAGCTTATTAATGCTGAATGTATAGACACCATTGTCTACATTTATTTATTTTTGCATTTAATGGTTTTTTGCCTTAAAACCCCATTAAAACGCTTCAAAACTCAAACCAGGTGCCACTGCAGCGCCCAGTAATTTCCCCAGGCGACACTTCTAACCTAATAAATTTGCCAAAGCGGTGCTTTTAAACCACAATTTGGGGATTTACTTTTGGCTAACCTTAACCAAACTTCTTGACACAGTCAAGGCAATTAAAAATATAATTGAATCCTCATTAATTATATTCCCAGAATAAATCAATTAACTTTCCCAGTTAATTAAACGGTTTGAAGACACCAAGTCTTTACTCAACACAGTCAAGTCCATTTTGTCCCCATGATTAAATCCTCATCAATTTTATTCCAGGGTATCAATTAATTAACTTTCCCAGTTAATGAATTACGTTTGAGACACCTAGCCTCATAATCTGAATTGTTCAGATTATTTATTTCTGCCCTCAACTATTACAACCTAATTGATTCCTGGGTATCAATTAACCTCCATGGTTAATTAGACGGTTTGAGACACCTAGTCTCATAATCTGAATTGCTCAGATTATTTATTTTGGCCCTCAATTAGTACAGCCTAATTGATTCCTGGGTTTCAATTAACCTCCATGGTTAATTAGATGGTTTGAGACACCTAGTCTCATAATCTGAATTGTTCAGATTATTCATTTTGGCCCTCAATTAGTACTGCCTAATTTATTCCTGGGTAATCCATTACTACACTGGAAAATCTCTCCAAGTCCAATCCTATTGTTTTGAACTTCAACCTATGAAATTCATCACAAATTAACCTCTTTGTGAAACCACAGCCCAATGTGACTGTATTACGGTCACATAATTGCTTGCTTACCAATGTGTTCTTTGAAAACCTCAATTATGAACGTCACAAAGGTACTGGGGGCATTTGTCATACCAAAGTTGAGGACAAACAACTCAAAGGATCTGTATTTAGTTCTGAATGCCGTCTTTGGAATGTCTTCAGGCCTTACGCAAATTTGATGTTATCCAGCTGTCAGGTCAATTTTTGTGAATATTTGGGACCCCCCAGGGCGTCAAAAAGGTCATCAATCAGGGGCAGGGGATACCTGTTCTTAATTTTGACCTCATTGAGCGCCCTGTAGTCTGTGACCAGGCAGAGTCCACCGTCTTTCTTGGCCACAAAGAAGACAGCAGCGCCAAAGGGTGACTTTGAGGGCCTGATGAGACCTTTGTCTAGCGCTTTGTCAAGGTAGGCCTTTAGGGCATCGTCTTCTTGGGGTGTTAAGCAATAGATAAGGCGCGCCTTGGGTATGCTTCCTTTAAGATCAATTTTGTGTTGTATGCTGCGGTCAGGTGGTAGCCCAGGCAGTGATTCCTGGAACACAGAGGGGAATTCTTTGAGTAGTTAGTCTTGGATGTAGTTGTTCTCACATCTTGCTTCAGTACTTTTGAAGTGTATGATTTTGTATCTACAGGTATTTCAGTTGATCCTGCTTGGGTCTGTTTCCTCTTATGTTTCCATTATCTTTATAAACACGTGGTTGTGCATGAGGGTGTCAAGGTGAGTTGGATAGATGTTGTGATGTATTTCACTGCGCTGGATGGTGAGGGTTGCACTGTCCCAATCAATGTGTGGTTTGGTCTTTCAAATCCAATCCAGACCTAATATCACATCTTAATTAGGAATTGGTATGATAGGTCCACTTATTGTTGTTTGCATGTCTCCAACCTGAGCGTGAAAAGGGTTTGTCTCTTTTGTGACTGGTGTACTCCTATTGTCTGCCATGATGACTTTCCTGACACTGCTTTGAACTGTAGGTAATTCCATAAGGCTGGCAAATTTTTTGTTAACAAGGGATTGATCTGCTACAGTGTCAAATAGTGCTGTGCCTTGGTATCTGCAAAAAAAGAAAGGATAGGTAAGGAGTTTATTTCCAGTTTGGGCTGCAAACAGTAGAGAATCACTGGAGGGTACTTGGATCATGGTGATTGAATCTACGTCTTGGTCCCTGTATGAGTCTTGTGAGTTGGGGGAGGGCGGCTTGCCTAGGCACTCCCCTGAGCTTTTCCCTCCTTGTTGGTATCTTTGGTGCTAGCCTGGTTGGCTTGGGTTGTACAATTTCTATTAAAAGAGTGAGGGTTATTGGCTTGGTTGTTCTTCTTATTAAGACAAGTGTTCTTTCTTGAAGTCAGGCTCTCCTTGCGCTTGTTGGTTGCGTGTAGGTCATCAGATTTCTTTGCCGCGTGTTTCCCTTCTAGGAACATGTTGTTGAGGTTCTTGCAGTGGGTCATGTCAAACTGACGTCTGATGTGCATGTGCAGGCTGTTGTAGAAGTCCAGGTGTGGTCCAGGTTCATCAAAATTGATGGTACTGGGTGCGCAGTCATGTAGATCTTAGTAAGCTGTGATGTACTCTTTGATTGTTTCTGTCATTTTGAAGGTCCAAAGTTCTGTCATGATTACTATGTCAGAGTCCTTTATGGAGAACTTTTTGAGGAAGGTGCTTTCTAACATCTCCCGTTTCTCTTTCTGGTTGGGATATTGGGCCATCCACATGCTTACAAATCATGACGCTGATCCTTTGACACTGAGGGAGACTTTGCTGACCCAAAGTCTACGTGGGTATTCTACTTGCTCCAATGCTGTTAATTCAAAAGGAGGCATTCTTGCAGCGTAGTCCCACAAAGGTACCAATTTCAGCTGTACGTAGGCTTTGGAATACAAGAATGGGTATTTCTGGATGCTGTGGTGTTGTTACAGCTGATATGATGGCAGGTAACAGGTTGCAGGTTTGGAGGGTGTTGTACTGTTCTACGGGGATAAGGACCTTGTCTACAATAATGAAGCCGTTTGTGACCTATTATCCTTCTTTATAGTCTCTCCAGCCACCAGGGAGTACCATTTTTGAGTCTTTTTCTTAGGAGGAATTTTTCCTTAAGGTGGGTAGGTATAGATAACCTACCTGTGCTACCACTGTTGAGATTATACTTCTGGGAAGTATAATAAAAAAATAAAAAGGGAAGATTTAAGAGAAGAATGATACTTTATTGGATAATGATAGAAAGTATTATATAGTATAATGAGGAGCAACATGCTGTCTATGTACGTCATGATGGTCATGGGGCTTATCTGATTAATGTTCTTCCTGAGTCATGAGGTCTACTCAAGTTGTTTTCTGCTTAGGATCTGTATTGAGTGATCCCTGTAATAGATGGTTGAGTAATAAGCGTGCCACTGGCTTGTTGATTAGACGGTGAGCCATTCAGTGGCTCATTTGGTGAACTACTTGGGGTGTTAATTCCCTGAGAGGGAGTAATCAAAGATGTTGCAACAGGAGTATGAGCTTTTCCCTTCTGCGTCCGTCCAGGACTTATTGGATTTCATCATCTTCTATGCAAGTGATAGTGATAAGTCCAGAAAAGACCCCCGCCTCCCCCCACGCCAGCTTATCCTTTTGTCAAGCCAGTATATATGGTGGAGGAAGAATTCAAGAAATTGAAGCAATCAGCTCTTGCTGCCCCTTCTAAGTCAACAAACCCTGCCTCCCCAACCCCCCATCAAGCCACCCACCTTTCAACCCTGACTCCCAAACCACCACCCATTCTCTCACCACTATCTCTGATGGGGTCCCATTCACAGGCGCAGATGAAGGCAATGTTCATTCCGCCCATTCCCTCCTCTTCCTGTCCTTTGATTAATAAATAAATCTTTTCTTTATGACAAATTATTGAAGTCAATGTCTCTCTTTTAATATTTAATTAATAATTGTTGCAACTGAACCAATGAGGATTCAGTACTTGAATTGGGGAAGTCAACAGTCCAATAGAAAGGACAGAATAATAAGAATAAGGTATTGTTTATAGTGGAATATTGTGATTAATATACCATATGAGGAAAGCCACAAGGCCACACAGGTGTGGCATAGTGGGAAGTTCCATGTAGGGTTTGTAGCCAAGGATTAACTCATGCGGAGATCAGCAGGATGAATTGGTAGTGCTCCTAATTAGGATGAAGTGCCTGCCGTTTGACATTGCCGACAGATTGGATCATGTTGTTAGATATGTCAAGGGATGAATTATTGAGCACCCCCTGTGTATTGTAAGATACGTTGGCAGGCAAGTTAGAAACTTGGTTGCAACACCCCCCTTGCCCCCTGCTTGTTGTCAGACACCAGGATTGGAGTATGCAGAAGATCTGGTAAGGTCCACACAAATAACTTTTGTGTGGGGATGGCACGGCAGGGGCGCAAGCAATTGTGGTGAAGCTTCTTGGTGTTCCCTTGGGCATCTTTGAGTTGATAGGTATGGTTGTTATAGACGGCAGCTATCTTGAAGGGCCCTAGGTGATTGGGTTCTAACTTGGCAGAATTGGGATTGAGGGTGTAGACAGGATCACCTACAGATTATTTGGCTTCAAGGTGTTTTGTTTTTCCTTTGATCCTTTTATGTTCAATTTCTTGGGCCTTGGCACGCCATTGGTTTAAGGACAGGGTTGTTACTAGAGGGGGCTTTCCGGTAACTGTAGACTGTAGCTTCCCTTTTTCAACTCCTGCCAAACTGCCAGGCGTTCCAAAGGCCAAGGTGTTGGGGCTGAACCCCGTGCCCCTGTTGATTCTTGCTTGTAAGATAAGTAGGGCGGTAGGCAGGTGTTCAGTCCATGCGGTGTTGGGGTGCTCTGGTTAGAGTTTGGCAATTAGTTGAACCAGTGATCTGTTTAACTGAACCACACACCCATTGGCTTGCAGAAGGTAGGGGGTTGTAACAATCTGTTGGAGTGCATTCTTGGCGCAATATGCCTTCATGACGTGCCCAACAAGTTTGGGCCCACCATCTGTGATGAAATGTTTGGGCCTCCCAAAGCAGGCCATAATCTCCTTGCCAATGAAGCGGGTGATGGTGGTGGTGGTGTGATTAGTTGTTGCCCAGGCCACTGGCCAACAGGTGAAGTAGTTGATGGCTGTAATAATATACTTCTTTCCCAGTCTGTCTTCAGTGAGGGGTCCAACAATGTTGAGGGCCCACTGCTTGAAGGGCTCCATGGCTTTGATGGGTAGGACAGACTTTGGGGGAGCAGGCTTAGACATGTTCTTTTACACCGCACACATGTTTTGAGGAGATCCAGGATGTCTTGATGCATGCACGGCCACCAAACCTTTTGTTTCATGATTTTGAAGAGGTTAAGTCCTCTGATGAGACCCAAGGTTTGGTGGTAGTGCAGTATAGTGTCACCTCTCTGTGTGGTAGGAATATAAGGCGTCTTTTCATCTTTCTCTGCCTGGGGGCAGACATTGCCATCATTAGTGGTGAATTGACTTTTGTTGTCTTTTAGCTTGGAAATGAACCCCAAGTTGAGGCCTTTGTAGCGTGTTGCCTCAGGGAGAAGGTAGAGCAGGGGCCAGTCTGGGTCCAGCCCATTGTCCCCAGTGATGGACACTACATAGAGTTGGGAGAGGGCGTCAGCTGTGACAATTTCCTTCCCAGGCTTATACTTGATGCGCAACTGGTAGGGGGATAGGCGCTCCACCCAGCCTGCTTGGCGGCGTGTCAAGTGGGACTGTGTGTTGAAGTACTGGAGCAATTTGTGGCCGGTCAGGACGCAGGGTGGGAAGGTAGCCCCTTCCAAGTAACAGCACCATTTCTTGACGCAGTGCACAATTGCTGCTAGCTCTTTATCATGAATGGGGTAACATTTTTCCGAGTCAGTGAGCTTCCTGGATTTGTAGGCCACGGGGAGGAAGACGCTGTTGTTGATTTCTACCCTTAGCACGCCCCCATGGCCCTGTTGGAGGCATCAGACTTGAGTTCATACTGACAAGTTCAATTGGGAAACTGCATTACTGGCGCTGTTGTAAGCCTTTGCTTCAACATCTTAAAGGCTTGGTCTCTGGCAGGGGTCCAATGGAAGCGCTACTTGGTATTGAGTAGGTCGGTGATAGGTATATTAGTTCCCTGCAATTGGGGATGAACTTGTGTACATAAGAAACCATGCCTAAGAATGTTTGTGCCTGGGCCACATTGGTGGGAGGTGGCATGCTGGTGATTGCCTTGACTTTGGCAGGATTGGGCTTTATGCCCTGGGCAGAGATGGTGTGCCCAAGGAATAACAGCTCCGACTTGAGGAACTCACATTTGGAGGGTTTAGCTTTTAGCTGATTCTTTTGAAGGGTGTTGAGGACAGCACGGAGGTGTTGGAGGTGCCTGGTCTGATCTTGACTGACAACTATTTGTCAAGGTATACGGCCACACATTTCCCAATCAGTTCCTCATAGGCTTTGTTCATCAGCATTGCAAAAGTGAAAGGAGCGTTGGTCATTCTGAGGTTTATGACACAACACTCAAACAACCTGTAGCATGTGCAGAAGGCAGTTTTTGTCTCATCCCCTGGTGCAATGCGGACCTGATTGTATCCCGCAGTGAGATCAATCTTTCTAAAGACCTTTACACCTGTGATTATATCAAACAGGTTGTCAATCAGCGGCAGGGGGTACTTATTTTTAAAAGTCACCTCATTTAGGGTGTGGTAGTCTGTTACCAGGCAAAGGGACCTGTTCTTCTTGGCTATAAAGAAGACATCTGCCCCATATGGAGAGAGCAAGGGGCAAATGAAGCCCTTATCAAGCGCGTCCACAAGGTGCTGGTAGAGGGTCTCATCTTTTTTTGGCGTGAGACAATATAATGGTTGTACTTTAGGTAACAATCCTTGGAGTTGTACAGCATGTTAGATTTCTTGGGGAGGAGGTAGTTGTTCAAGTGTCTCACTGAAGACGTCCTTGTACTCCCCAAGGAGAGCAACAAGTGCTGGTGGTGGTGAAGTGGCCAAGGGAGGAGCTGCAGGTGGTTTGGCGCGGATAACTTTGACTGAACACTGGTTAAAGTCTAGTTTCCCCCCTTGAAGTTGTACGCGCCTGTCTTGGTTATTCTGACAAACACATTATTGTGAAGTAGTTTGCTCATCTCAACAGGGTAAATCTGGAAACCCACCCCATTTTGATTGAGGGTGATGACATATGTATCCCAGTCAATGTAGTGGTGATTATGTTGGAGCCAGTTGAGGCTAGCAATTACGTTGTGGCTGAGCCTGGCTATGATGGGCCCAGAGAGCTTAACCTGGATGTTCCCCATTCTCACAGAGAAGGGTAACGTCTCATAGGTAATGGCAACTCTGCAGGCATCAGCTACTTGCTTGCCTTGAACCTGCTAGGCATGCAATCCAATTATTGGGAGTCAGCAAACGCCGGGTCCACCATAGTGTGGTTGGCCCCAGTATCTACCAGTAGTTTGTGGGTGTTTCCACAGAAACAGAAGGGGTAGGCTAAGTGGGTTACTTTTTTTGAATAATGGCTCACTTGTAGTATGGGGTTGTCACTGTGGACCTGGAAGACATCAAGGGTTTTACCTCATGGATGTTGTATTTGCAGGGTTTTTTGGCAAGCAAGGATTGAGAGGAGGGATCAGGTGGGGTTGTAGAACCTCTTGTTGTTACAACCCACAGGCTTTTCCCAAGTCTTTTGTTATTGCCAGCTGGAGCTCCCCCTTGCGGGGATGTTTGACCCCATTTTCCTGCTGGGGAGGTTGGTGGCAGCCCACTTGACTGTATCCATTGCCAGGTGTCACATGGGGTTGGGGTGGAGCATCATTGGTAAGACAGAAGCCCATGGAGGCCTGGTTGTTAGCCTCCACAATGGCCTTATAGAAGTCATTGATGGAAGCACAACAGCCTACAGGGACCCACTTGCAGATATGGGGCTTAAACCTGTTGATGATTAGGGTCAGAAGCATGGTGCTTTCATCTGTTATGGCTTCAGGGGCGGCAGCAAGGGTTTTCTGCCAGGCAGCAAGATACTCAGGAACGGACCCAGTCTGTTTTATATCTAGAAGGGGAGTTCCCACCACAATGGGCAAGAAGGTCTTGCTGTAGCAGGACTTTGCGGCATCACGGAAAGCCGCCAGAGTGACTTCAATTTCCTGACTGGCCCAGTTGTAGACCACACAGCAGTGGGCCCTGTGAGGCAGCCAGATGCAGTGGCAACCCACATGGGCTCTGGGAATTGACAAATTCAAAGGCGGATTTCTGTGGATTGAAGTCAACTGACAATGTTGGCTCTTTTGACTCCACCTGCAAAGGATTCCAGCTGAAGGTTGAGCATGCGTTGTGAGAGATCTGACTGGGGAGGAGTGACGCTGGCGTCACGCTGCCCAAGGCAAAGTCAATTGTACATGCTCGTGAGGACTAGCTGGTCTTGGTAGATGACATACCCGTCGGGATATCCCCCTCAGGATTGGCAGGAAAATTTCTTGTTGGGGAGTAGCCATAAGGCCCGTACTCTGTCCTTTCTTAGGGGAATTTTGTTTTACATAGGTTGTCAACCTACCTGTGCTACCACTGTTGCAACTGAACCAATTTGGATTCAGTACTTGAATTAAGAAAGACAACAGTCCAATAGAAAGGACAGAATAATAAGAATATAGTGTTTTTTATTGTGGAATACTGTGATTAATATACCATATGGGGAAAGCCACAAGGCCACACGGGGGTGGCATATTGGGAAGTTTCATGTAGGGTTTGTAGCCAAGGAATAACTCATGAGGAGATCAGCAGGTCAAATTGGTAGCGCTCCTAATTAGGATGAAGTGCCCTCTATTCAACATTACCATCAGATCAGATCATATTGTTAGATACGTCAAAGGGTGACTCATTGAGTGCCCCCTGTGTATCATAAGATACGTTGGCAGTCAAGTTTGGAAACTTGGTAGCAATATAATATTTTCTTTTTACATTATCAACATTTCCCATAATTAATACAATGTTGTACATTTTACAAATAGCTTAAAATTATGAGCATAGATAATTTTCATTGTGAATAATAAAGTAAAGACAATAAATGTAAATATTGCATTAGAATATTGCAATTAGATGTCAACTCTTGTAATTTTGCTATTATGTGCATAACTCAATGCATTTTTTTTTAAAAAAACCCATTGTAAACTAAGCCTTTTCCATTATAATTTAATGAAATATCTGTGTTTATATTAGATAGTCATTAATGCTTAGTACAAATATTGAAAATTAATGCATTTTACAGTCTTTATATTTACCTATTGGTAATAATTCTGTAAACTTTTTAGTTGGATTTTGTGAGGTAATAATAATGTAATGTGTTAGTAAATACTGTTTATTGTCATTAATTGGCTAATTTTCTTTGCTATAACAATTGTGCATTTTCTGGTATTTATGCACTAGTATCCAATTGGTTGGCATTACATCCAATTGCACAGGCAATAGGAAAACAAGCTGCCACCCCAACCACATCTGGTCTCAGGATGGCGGCTTGTTTTCCTATTGCCTGTGCAATTTGACGTGAAGCCAACCAATTGGATACTAGTGCTTAAATATCAGAAAATGCACAATTGCCACAGCAAAAAAAATCAGCCAATTAATGACAATAAACAGTATTTTATTAACACATTACACTATTATTACCTCACAAAATTCAACTAAAAAGTTTACAGAATTATTACCAATAGGTAAATATAAAGACTGTAAAATGCATTAATTTTCAATATTTGTACTAAGTGTTAATGGCTCTCTAATATAAACACAGATATTTCATTAATTTATAATGGAAAAGGCTTAGTTTACAATGGGTTTTATTAAACAAAATGCATTGAGTTATGCACATAATAGCAAAATTACAAGAGTTGACGTCTAATTGTAATATTCTAATGCAATATTTACATTTATTGTCTTTAATTTATTAATAATGATGAAAAATATGTATGCGTTGAAGATGGTACTATAAAAACCTGTTTTTTGATGAAATTCAAACAAAATGTCAACTATCTATAACTTGATAAATAAATTAGAAGTACACCTGCAAAAGGTTGTTGAAATAAAAAAAAATATCAGGGAAATAGTGACAGGTAAGCTGGGTATCAAGGGCCAGCCACTAATCCAGTCAAAAGAAGATGCTAGAATAAATTGGGAAATATTATAGATGAAAAGAACAAAGAAGCATTACTTAATCTACAGAGAACAATTTTATCAAGTCTGAAGTTCAACAACGCAGACTACAATTTGTGGGAGTTCTGATAGGGGCCAAAGAAAATAATAAGATGATCAAACTAATTGAAGTAAATGAAGTTCAAGAGGAAATTAACACCAATGAAGAGAAAAATAATCATATGGAAACAGACAAAAACAAAACACCAGCAAGAAGAAGGAGTGCTTCACAAAATACAGAAACTTTATCAAATGAAAATCAAGAGGAAGCACAAGTTGCAAGAAAAATAAGGAAAATTAAGCCCAGGAAAATTAATGAAGAGCAGCCAACACTCATGAAGTTTGCTGAAGTGGCGCCTGTGGCTGAGGGGGCCACAGGGGAAATAATTAGTAAGTCTATTTGTGTTTTACTTATATTTATTTTAGTCATCACTGGGAATGAGGACAAGGTTGCAGAAGTGGCGGCTTTTACGCCAAGTTGGTTTTACGGGGGTTACCAGTCACTGGTAGCCCCTGTAAAACAAATAAATAAAATAGTACAACAGAATATGAATAATTTTTCAAGTATTGAGGCTAAAGCTAGGGAATATTTACCACCTGCGGGGTGCTTGCCATGAATAAGGGAAGCATATAAAATAGTATCAAATATAAACTTCAAAGAAATGAATGGAATTTGTGGGGATATTAAACTGAACTTTGATAAATATATATACAAAAGCATTCAAAGGTTCCCCTTCACAAACATAAACAAATATGAAAAGAACTTAATAAAAACCAACTTTCAAATAGGAACTGTGTGGTGCTCAAGGGTTTTAGGGATGGCTTGAGGGTAGCTGAGCAACTGGAAACACAACAGGACTATTATCTTCTTACTCAATAGAGCCTCTATTTTTGGGCTCTGCAAGTAGTCTAAGATTTGTAAGTCAATTGTTGTGTATGTGTATAATTCTTGTTTATTGGGGACCCCTGGGGGTCTTTTTATACTTGGAGGGGAGGAGGGAAAAGAAGGGGTGAGTCATGCTAACTGAAGTCTGGACTGTGCAGGCACTAAGCTATTCCTTAAAGACTGAAACATTTTGGGGAATATTCAGAAAGAAAGGGCTTGTATTGGGCAGGAAATGAACATTTGGGCATCTGATATGAAGTCAGGTGGTTGCAGCACATAGTAGGGCTGTCTTTGAGGAATTGAGTGTAGAATAAGGTTTCAGACTACTCTCTTTCAGGGTTCTCATGTTGGAAAAAAGAGGGGCAGAAGATTGTTATACCAATTTAACTAGTGGGAACAAGCAATGGGTCAATAATTAATGCATCTGCAGCTAGCCGCAGATGTGTCAATGGGTTGCTAATTGCCATATACCACACCTCTTTTGATGGGTCACCAATTGATGCATCTGCGGGTAGCCGCAGATGCTCTGATTGGTCACTAATTGCCATATGAAAACTTACTTCAATGGGTCACTCTCCGACGCATCTGCGGCTAGCCGCAGGTGCATTGATTGGTCTATAATCAGAGACAACACTATGCAATTTGGAGGGTTGCTCTCTGATGGTAACAACAAAAAAGGCAGCAGTTCCCCTTATATTTTTCCAAAGAAGGAAGCATGCCAAATAAGGCAATACTAGGGAGTAGCGCCCAGCACCACATACCCCTGGATCAGGATGGGGCTCCTTCCAAAAAAGGAAATTCAAGGCCCTCATAATGGTAAGTGGATGCACACCTGAAACCAATTTAAAACAGCCAATCAATTTTGGGTGGCCTAAGGATAATTGGTGAATAGACTTAGAGGGGTGAGTCATGATGAATCACCCAATGATCATCAAGCCAAATTAATTGGGTAAAATCAGGTATAAATAGAGGCGTACTGAATGTTTTTTCCTTAGTTAAAAATGTCATTATCTTCTACTGCCCGCTGCGTCCGCAAATTATCCGCCTCACTACAGGCCATGTTAACTGCTCTTCATCAAGCAAAGCTTGAGGCCCTTGAACAGGGGGTGGGCTCCTCAGTAGAACGGGAAGACCACATCTTGGAGGACCTCCCAGAGGAGGACCGCAAAGTTGTACGGGCTCCACCTACATCTGTAGCCTTTGCCATTGCACCCAGTTGGGTGCACACTGCCAAGGGGCGCTGATACCTCCAGCTGGACAAGGAGGATAACAGGTTTATACTCTACAGCCCAAAAAGCCCAAGCCTGCAGAGCCTGAGGCCCAAGAAGGATCAAGTTCACAGCTTGACCCTAAGGATTGCATCCCCCCAAGTTGCCCTGCTTCCCCGGCCACTCAGCGCCAACGTCTTTGCGACCTGGCCTGTGGGGCGGAGGCGTCCCTAACAACCAACAATGAGCAAACTTTGCGGGATGTAATGGCCCAGGCTGCTTGTAACGCAGCTGCTGTGCAGGCAGCTTCCAAGGCTCTTGTTGATGAGCAGTGGCGTGTAGCTCTGGAGGTGGCCAATTGTTTGGGTGCAGATAACCCCGTTGAGGACACCCTGGTCCCTCGGGTGGCCATCAAAGAAACTTTTGCTGATATGGGGATGGATAATGTGACTATCACCCATCATGCGCCTGATTTCTCCAAGCAAGTACTTGATCCCTACAGCCAGATGGCTATCAACACGGTCCAGCTGAACAAACAGTCTGAAAACAACTACTGGGAGGTTAGGACTGCCCTTCAGGTTGAGCCCATGGTGCAGATCCTGGAGCTAGTCCAAAATGAGGATTCAGTGTGGTTCCGGAACTTCTTGGTGAATGCCTATGTGTGTGTGCCTCCTGTGGGGTGCCTTCCTTCCTTGTCCAATCTCATCAGCATCACACAGCTTGGGCTGAGATGTCAGATAGCCAGGCCTGTTACTGCCTGGGTAGGTCATTTGGTGGAGAGCGCCATGGCCATTGACACCTGTCATGCCCTGTCCTTTACCCTGTCCAAATTTCCCCAACTGATTGCAACTTGTCCTTGCAAATTGGCGGACGTCACCTTTGCCCAAAAGCCCTGATCTCAGCGGTGGAGACTTGGGGGGTTGAGCAGGACGTTCACCCCATATTTTCATATCACAGGTTTGATGGGTCTCTCAGAGCCGATGGTACTGCCTGTTTGCCAACCAGGTTGGGGAGTTGGACCCTAACTTGTACCACCAGTGGGTGCAAGCTCTCCTTACTCTGGGCCTGTCCTTCAACCTGTTGAATTGCGCTAACCTGTCCCGCAAGAAGGTAGCCACTGCCATCAACGGCATGTGAGCCCAGCTCACTACAGGTTGCCCTGCAAAGGGATTCATATCATACAAGTATATGATTCAGGATGTGCTTATCTTGGCAGTCATCTACACCAGCCACCATCCTCTCAAGAAGTGCTGCATGTATAATTGGATGCTACAGGCTCCAATCAGCGACCATGTGGCAGCATATGACAATGATTGCATGTTCTCTTTCTTTGTGGCCGCCAAGGTCATTAATCACTATAAGGAGTTCATGACCCCTCTCCCACTGCAAGAATAAACCCTTTTGCTTCTTCTATATATTTCTTTCATATATTTTATTATTATTATTATTTTCATTTTTTTCTTTTCTGGGATAAATCCCTTTTTTATTTATGCAGGCTATACCAACAATTGGTCTCTTCAGCCTGATCCTATGAAGGGGTAGTAGGATACCTTGCTTCATCAGTTTTTCTATATTCCTATGCAATGTTTCCTCTGCTGCCCTATATAGAAGAGATAATAGCAAGGCCGGCAGAGGTTGTGTAAAGCCACATGGCTTTACTGAGGCTTGCCCATATAGGCCAAAGTTAGCAAGGGGCAAGGAGACTCCTTGTCAACTACAGGGGCTGCTTTTATGAACTTGGCATGCACTCTCTGATAAGTTTGACCAAAGGCAATATGTCAAACTGTATATGCATCAAAGCTACTTTTCTCAATTACCACAAATGAACCTGAGAATATTGGGATGAGCTTGTGGGGACGTCCAGAAGTCTGAGCTGTGGAGACAAGTACATGTTGGCCAATCTCAAAAGAAGCCAGCTTGGGACAATGCTTTATGTTGCAGACAAATGCAGCACGCCAATTTGTCCCCATAGTGTTATATGCTTCATGATGCAGAGTTATTAGCCCTTTGGTGAGAGCTCTCAGATGGTCATCAGGGGATCTACCTGGATCCAATTGATAAGTTGCTAGGAGCCCAGGTAGAGAGGGTTGACATCCATAGACCATCTGGAAGGGGGAGCAACCAGTAGCAGTATGATTAGTTACTTGGTACGCCATAAGTGCCAAGGAGACTAAAGTATCCCAAGACAAGCCTGAATCTAACATGAGCTTTTTGAGGATAGTTTTGAGGGTGCCATTGACTCGTTTGACAGAGCCATTTGTTTCTGGGTGATACAGAGTAGATTTTGTATCCTTAATTCCCATGACCTCATTTAATTCATCTAGAAGCTCACTGGTAAAGTTGGTTCCATTATCCGTCAAAATGGTGTGGGGACAGCCATGATTGGCAATAATATGTGATAGAACAAATTGGGCAGTGTGCTTGGCCGTAGGGGCAGGAATAGCCTTGGCTTTGACCCATTTGCTGAAATGGTCAATGGCTACAATGAGATATCTATTCCCACGACTAGTCTTATTTGGGCCTACTGGTCCTACCACATCAATGCTAACTGTGTGAAACGCGTGGGTAGGGGGATGCAGTCTATAGCTAGTGGCCTTGGGTAGGGGACAATACTTGGAGCAAGTCATGCAACTTCAACAATATTCTAATACACAGTGTACATACCTTCCCAATAACAATGTGATGTAAGTGTTGCCATCATGTGTTTTTCACCTGCATGCCCGGTGGCAGGGTTATGAAATTAATATATAAAAGTGAGTCTGTCTGTCTGTAATGTCACCTCAAGTGGGCTCAAGCCGTAAGGGATTTGACTGAATTGATTTTTACTTAAATTTGATTTTAAAAGTTGATTGTTAAGCCACAAGCTCAATTTGGCTCATCCTTACATTCAATCCCTTACATGCATCTTTGAGAGTACACAGATCGAATTCAGTGGAGTGTGATCTAAATCATGTTGAACTGAAATATAAGCCACTTAAACTTTAATAAAGTTGTATTTAATTACTTGCATTTTAAATTGGTGGCCAACCTCATTCAACCATATCAAAGTGGCTTATCTTTCTAGATTACCCGACTCTAGAATGGGTGGATTAAAACTGGAAGAGAAGCAGCAATTGTTTTAGATTGTTTTATATGATTAGATGGTTATGCTCTGTGCTGAGGATTGAATTGATGACGAAAAGAGAGCTTGGTCAATTTAAAGCAATACAGTTTAAATTATAAATATAAATATTAGTTTAAAGAAGGAGATGGTTGGCTTGGACATTTCGAAATTCTTATCATTCAAGTGAAATAATAGAATATTCCAATTGGATGAATCACCTGATCCAAGTGGCTGCATATTGTTCAGAGTAGACCTTGCTTGACATAGCTTCATCCCAAAAGAACATCAGTGGAGTAAACTAGCTATGATAAAATTATGATTCAATATAACAATTTTCATGAAATTTAAATGACGTAGATCAATTTTTCAGATGATTCCGATCAAAATGGTACCAAACATGATAGCTCTAGCTGCTCTAGATGCTGAGATATATAGTTAAGTGCTGGAATTGGGTTCGCGTCATAATCAAAGGCTCGGACTCGATTTGAAATTATCTAAATTTACTTTTAATGCACACTAAAAAACTAGAATCAATCTATCTCAGTGAATACTAAGCCGATTTTGATGCCCAATAGTTTATTTTAAAGCTGTAGATCAGCTCTATATTGTAAAGGGATTTGAAAATCAAATACAAAATTTCAAAATAATTAGTTTATTTTTACTAAACTTAATGGTGATACTACACTTATTTAGATTTAGTATTTATTTATACTTGGAATATACAATTGTAATTTTAAATTTAAATAAATATAATTGAAACTGCCTTTTAATAAAGCAATTAAATAAAACTTTACTTAAACATGTAATAAGTACTCCAAGCCTAAAAATACAATAAAATATATTTAATTGATTTATTAAATTCAACTTTAATTCTGTCCTTGGACGGGGCAATCACCTAGTTGTTGTAATATGGCTAGCCGCCAAGAGAGGCAAATATATGGCAGTTGATGTCCCTTGACTTCCTTATATAGACAGCCGTCTCTAATTGTGGTGTTATAAGCAAGTTTGGCTAGGGTTTATGAGCCTCAGGAGAGATACTATCCCATTTGGAAGGAAAAGGAATGAGATCAAACAGGGCGTCTCCTTCAGGGGCAAGGGCTGCTACTAGTGGAAGTCTGGATAATCCATCAGCGTTGGCGTGCTTGGCTCCAGGGCGGTGTACAAGTTTGTAGTTGTATGCCTGCAATCTCACTGCCCAGCGAGCCAGTCTCCCTTCAGGGTCCTTTAGGTTAGCTAGCCACTTCAGGGAGAAATGATCAGTCACAACCTTGAAATGGGATTCATACAGGTAGGGACGGCACTCTTCAATACCATATAAGACTGCTAGGCACTCTCGTTCAGTTACTAAGTAGTTTTGTTCATGGACATTCAGGGTTCTAGAGAAATATCCAACAGGGTGATCATGGCCTTCATCATCCAATTGCGCAAGGACCACTCCTGCTGCTACTAAACTGGCATATGTGTAAAAAATGAACTCTTTAGAGAAGTTGGGATACGCCAGAACTGGGGATTCTACTAAGGCTTGTTTGAGCGCCTTGAATCAAATTTGGCAATCATGGTCCCATACAAATTCTACATCCTTTTTTAGGAGGCAAAAAAGGGGTTGGGCCAGATTGGCAAATGCTTCTATAAAACGGCTATAGTAACCAACCATGCCGAGGAAGCATTGTAGGTCCTTGACGGTGGTGAGGGCAGCAAGTTTATAGATAGCTGTTACCTTGGCTGGGATAGGATCAATGCCTTTCTTATTGATGACATGGCCTAAGAACTCAAGGTTTTCCTTAAAAAATTGACACTTCTTTGGCTTAAGTTTCATCTCTATCTTGTCTAGCCTGATGAAGACCTGCTCTAAGGCTCTAAGATGATCCTCAAAGCTTTTCAAGTACATGTAATATTGTCCAAATACACAAGGACACAGATGGACTTTAGGCCGCAGAAGGTGGTGTCCATAAGCCTTTGGAAGGTGGCCAGAGCATTGGCTAGTCCTTGCGGCATCTGGGTTAGTTGGTACAGATCATCCACAGTCACAATGGCACATTTCTCCTGGTCTTCAACTTCCATAGGTATCTGCCAGTAGCCTGCTACAAGATCCATGGCTGAGAAGAACTGTGCACCTCCCAGCTTGTCCAGGGTGTCATCAATCTGAGGTAAGGGATACCTATCTTTCTTGGAGATGGCGTTCAACTTCCTGTAGTCAATTACCACTCAATTGGTTCCATCTTTCTTCTTTAATAGGAGCAAAGGACTGGCCCAGGGGCTATTGGATGATACTAAAAGACCTCCTTTTAATAGTTTATCAACTTTCTGTTGGATTATCCAATTAGCCACTGAGGATTGACGGTACACAGTTTGGAATAAAGGCTGTGCTTCCCCTGTGTTGACTTTATGAAAGCAGTTATTAGTGCAACCTAGCTCAGCGTTGGAGTTGGCAAAAAGATGCTTGTACTTCTTGATGAGCTCCAGGAACTTCTCCTTCTGTTGAAGGCCTATGTCCCCAATTTGTTCATCTTGTAGGATGGGTACTATTAGGTCATGATCAGGATTTGGTAATCCTAGTTCATAAAGCAATCCAATGGAGTAGGCAGAGGAAATAGATTTATTCAAGGCGCTTTTTAGGAAGGCTACCCCAGAGTTGCAGCCAATTTCTAGAGTGAAGGATTGCAGATTGGCCACCAGGATGGTGAGCTTGTTGGTAGTCTCCCCTGGTATGAGATGGGTTGCAACTGTGGGCAGCCCAGGGCGCGGGAAACCTAGTGCTGATATTTCCCCATGCAACCCTTTAGGTATTCATAGCTTGAGACCTGTTCCTATGATGGCTTGGGATTTAGGAGGGATACTTACACTGTCCTTTGACCAAATCAGGATAGGGTTGTTATAGCAAATGGTGTTTGGCAGCTTGCTTATTCAAGGCAAGGTGGTTTCATAGGGGATCCCTATCATCCCAGAATGGCATGCCAGCAGGATGCATTCTCTAGGGTCCATGCCTTCAGGAGGGACTCTAGGCCGGCCATCTGGCGTCAGAGGGGGAATTCCTGGCTAGAAGGTGGAACGTATCAGTTTTATGATCTATGGTGGTCCCAAACTGGTCCATAAAGGAGGAACCAATCAATATGTTGTAGTACTTGGCTTCCAGGACTATGGCCGGGCAGGTGACCACAGTATCCCCAAACTTCAAAGGGACCAATGAGTACGCACCTTTGGATCTGTCAGGATTGTTGCCTGCTGTACTAAAGGTTCTACTGCACTCAACGTCTGGGGGAAAGCAGAGCCTACAGGTGAATTGGGAGGATAGGATTAAGGTTGGTGCACTGCTATCCAGGACAACACAGATTGGGATGCCAAATACCTCAGTTTGTACCCATGTGCTTGAACCAACCAAGAGGCCATTTCTGCCTTCTACCTGGCAGACAAGGGGGTCCTTGTTCCAGCTTTTTGATGGCCTTCTGTAGGGTAAAAAGGATGTGGACAATATCACTCAACGGAGTAGTGATCACAGTTTTTGAAAGGGCTTCTGTTATGTTGCTGATAGTGGGGTAGGTTTTCTGGAGGTTCTGAGTCTGAAGAATGTATGGCAAGGTGGGATCAACCTTCAAGGAGTTTATTTTGTGGGGGGGTACTTTCTTGTGGGTTGAGGCTTTTGTGTGTGTGATCTGCCACATTCATTATTAATGAGTCGGGGCTAGGGAGATTAGGAGGGATCTTTTTACTAGGTGGAGACACACTGGTCCTGTGTGCTCTTCTTAGTAGTTTTTTTGGCCCTTCTAAGGCACTATCCTCTTGTAATGTGTTGGACAAGGCATGTACACTGGGTTTTGAGTCAGTGGGCTCTTCTTTCACGTCTAGTTGGCAGTGTGGGCAGTTCCTTGAAAAGTGTCCTTTCTGTCCACAATTAAAGCATTCTTGTTCTTCCATTGGTTGTCTTTCCACATAGAGAACTCCGTCATTGTCCTCTTTGTATTGCTCCACCACGTTTATTACCCGGCGGGATGGATACACAGGGCATGGGGCCTGGCATAAGGTGTGTTGTTGGAGGGAGGTAGCTATGCAAAGTACTGCCTGAGTTGAAGTGGGTGTCAACAGCTGTGGGTGAAAGACAGACAAGTGTGGGAAGGGGCAGATTGCATGGAGCAGAGCTGTTGCTGCTTCTCGGGGGGTCAGGAAGTTAATAGATGTTAGGGTTTGTGCCTCAACCCTAAATCTTCTATCAAATTCTGGGAGTGACTCATCTCTCTTCAGGGATATAGTCAAGAAATTGGCCTTCTCATCCTCAAGTTGTTCAGGGGAACCATAGGTATCTTCAAGGATATTTTTAATTTCCTTGTAAGACCCTTCTCCTCCACTAAGAGAGGCAACCACAGTTGAGAAAGCAGTTTTGTCCAGGCTATTCAACAGTTTAGCCCAGGCAACTGGCTCTGGGCTATCCCTGGTCATGAGCTCAAACCCTTTGAGGAAGATGTGGATATTGATGGGTCCTCCTGGTTTGAACTTAGTGTTTAGCTTGAGACTGGGACCAGAGCTTGCATGAGAGTCCCGTGAAGGCAGGCCAGGGTTGGAAGGGGCTGGTCCTGGAGGTCTGTAGGGCAGTCCTGGAGGGCCAGGCGGCAGCCCTGGTGGTCCTGAGGGTCAGCCTGTTGGTGGTCCTGGTGGCCCTGGGGGTCCTCCAGAGAAAGCTCTAGGATAGCCTCGAGGTGGAAGTGGTGGCCCAGCGGGGGTGTAAGCCCCATAGTGGTAACTTGGCTGGAAGAAAGACCCCTCTTGTGAATATGGTTAGGGGTTAGGGCCTGAGTACCTGGAAGGGGGATTCCACCAAGGGTATTGCTGGGGGTGTGAGTGTCCAGGATTTGGGGGGTCTCCCAGTGTGCGGTTGCAGGGTTTGCCCTAGGATCATTAGCAGGGGCCGGCAATGGGGTGTTGGGGAGGTGCACTCCGGGCGTCTAGTTGGCAGCAGTTGGCACTGAGGTGGGACCTGGGGTCAAGATATCTGGGATAGGTGGGTAAGAGGTTGGTATTGGGGCAGGGACCCCTTGGGTAGCCCAGGGGAAGCTTTGATATGTCTCTCCAGCTGGGTGAGTACTGAACAGGGCCGTTGTGGTTTCCACTGACTTGAGAACAGAACACACTACTTTTTCCAAGGCCAAGGCAGAGGCAGATGTTGGGCTTGGTTGAGTGCTACCTGATCCTCCTAGGTTCATTGAGTCAAATCTTTTGGTCAGGTTGGAGATCAGCAGCTGTAGGCTAGTGTCCTTCTCCTTAAGAGTGGTGAGTTCCTTGTTTTAAGTGAAGACATGGGTTTCCTAATTCTGAGTCAGGATAGTCAGCTCCTGTTGGACACACTTAAGTTGGGTTGTCAATTTTTGGATGAGGACAAGGTGTTTGGTCTGGTTGGCCTCAGTTTTTGCCTTAAAGGCAACCTTGTCCAACTGAAGTGCTTCTATCTTAGCATAGGTTGTGTTGTCATCAGTTCCCACAACGTCCAGGTCTTCCTGTGTTTGGGCGTGATTATTTTGAAGTAAGGCAAGGTTGTTCTTCAAGATCTCTAGGTCATCCTGAGCCTGGTTGACTCTAGACGCGGAGTTCCCAGCCCACCAGTCATAAGCCTCTTGGATATTTGTTAGCTGGGCCTGTATATCACTGATGTCTACATCATGTTGGTTTGAGTGACCTTTAAGGTTGGCCACTTCTTCAACCAAGGGTTGAACTACTTGCTGTTGGAGGGTAGAGTGGTCTTTGGTTATCTGCTGAGCAATGGTCACAGTGTCTGAGTGCATGGCTCCCAGAACCTCATGCTTGTGTCTGATCTGGTGAAGACAATCTTGAAGGGGGTTTACCGCTGACTCAGTATAGTCCCTTAGTTGGTTCAAAGCCGCAATGGTTTGTTCACTGCTAATACGTTGATGCTTCAGCCAATTTACCAGTGCGGTTACCATAGGGTGGTTAAATTGGTTCAGATAGGCCTTGATCCTCCGGGTGTTGTCTATGGCAGTGAAGGTGAGAACATTCCCATTCTTGCTCAGAAACTGGCAGACATGTTCCATGTCAGATATGGTGGGCTCATTGGAGGGACCAGGGTGAGCAACTTGGTGCATCAGAAGAGGGGGAGCACTAGGGACGGACTGATAGGATGGAAGAGCAGTAGGAATAGGAAAAGGCTCTATATGTGAGACAAACAGGGCACAGGAGCTAGTTTGCTTGAGGGTTTGACGTCTTTGGGGAGGGGGAGTGGGATTTCCAGACAGAGCCCTAGGGTGGCAATGGTCCCCACTAGATGTAGAGGACCGGGATGAAGTCCGAGGAAGAGTGGTGGGAGGTTCTTCATCTACCTCAAAGAAGTCCTCTACGGGGTCCTTGTCTGAGGCAGGGGAGGGGCTTTGTGGGCAGACTGAGGCCTGGCGCTGTCTTATGAGCTTGACAGCTTGGGGAAAAGAAAGGACAGAGGCAGTTGGGTGGGTTCTAGGTTGGGCTTGTGGGGGAAGGTCAGAGACCAAAGCAGCAGGTTCCTCAAACTCTATAGGCAGTTGGGGAGATCCTGTGCTAGGGGCAGCTTGACCCTCAGGTTGGGGGACTTTGGTGGGGATTGAGACCCATTCAGCGTTGTGGGGCCAACCCTGGTCTCTGCATGCCAGAGTTGGGCAGGCAGGGCGCAGTGGGCTAGCGTTGCGTCAAGCGTAGTTGGCGGTGGACCGGTGTGGGTGGTCCATGGTTTTGGGGTCACAGGTTTGGTCCCTGGACTAGAGGTCTCCGGCAGCGGTGCAACGGGCAGTGGCAGATACTCCTGTAGTGAGCACCAGAAAATGTGATGCTCAAGGGTTGTAGGGATGGCTTGAGGGTAGCTGAGCAACTTGAAACACAAAAGGACTATTATCTTCTTACTCAACAGAACCTTTATTTTTGGGCTCTGCAAGTAGTCTAATATTTGTAAGTCAATTGTTGTGTATGTGTATAATTCTTGTTTATTGGGGACCCCTGGGGGTCTTTTTATACTTGGAGGGGAGGAGGGAAAAGAAGGGGTGAGTCATGCTGACTGAAGTCTGGACTGTGCAGGCACTAAGCTATTCCTTAAAGACTGAAACATTTTGGGGAATATTCAGAAAGAAAGGGCTTTGATTGGGCAGGAAATGTACATTTGGGCATGTGATCTGAAGTCAGGTAGTTGCAGCACATAGTAGGGCTGTCTTTGAGGAATTGAGTGTAGAATAAGGTTTCAGACTACTCTCTTTCAGGGTTCTCATGTTGAAAAAAAGAGGGGCGGAAGATTGTTATACCAATTTACCTAGTGGGTACAAGCAATGGGTCAATAATCAATGCATCTGCAGCTAGCTGAAGATGCTCTGATTGGTCACTAATTGTCATATGAAAACTTACTCTGATGGGTCACTCTCTGACGCATCTGCAGCTAGCTGCAGGTGCGTTGATTGGTCTATAATTGGAGACAACATATGCAATTTGGAGGGTTGCCCTCCGATGGTAACAACAAAAAAGCCAGCAGTTCCCCTTATATTATTCCAAATAAGGAAGCATGCTAAATAAGGCAATACTAGGGAGTTGCGCCCAGCACCACAAACTGAATATTTAAAAACTGCAATTTTTAATGAAGTATTTAAGGCACTGTCAAACACTAGTTGGGGACACAGTCCTTGTGAACACATTTAAACCTTTATTTATTTTGTTTGCCAAGGCCTGGGGCACTGATGCAAGTCAGGCACCCCCTGGAACCCTCTTCATGTTCAACTAAACATCCTATATCAATAGTTTAGTTCAAACATTCAAAAAATTATGCATGTTCTTGGAAAATTTTACCTTGCAAAGAATTCAAGTTGCGGTATACCTGGGCATCCTCCTTCACTGCATATTAAAAACCAACGTCAAAAAGTTGGAGGATGTACCTATTCAAATGGATATTTACCACTTAGCCTTCAACTGCCAGAAGACACCGCCGGGATATAGGACAGTCAAACACGTTCTGTATGACTCATTTACATTGGCAACATTGTATGGGTACTACATGCTCTCTGAAAAAAACCTATTGATCAATTCACTCACCCACCTTCCTTTTACTAAACGTTCAACAACCACTGAGGTACAGGGCGCCACCCCTCTAGTAATCACACCCAGAGTTGTCCATCACGTACAGAAAAGTATGTGGATCTAATTAGACGCTCTAGTTGAAATTTTAATTTTGGGGTATAATTCCCCAGAATAATTGCATTCCCTTTGCAATTAACATCCCCCAATAAATATTTTCCCCTTGCAAATTAAATTTTAATTTTTTTAGCTTTTTATATTTTTAATAATAAAATTTTAAGATTGAATTATGTTGTCAGGATTTTTGGATATTGACTAATTAACAGATTCAACCAATTTTTGCAGGCCAGCTGTCAATCACTCTTTGGATAGTTTCATCAGAATGATGAGGGCCACAGGCTGCAGGATCAATGAATCAATGACCAAATCATATCCTGGCATTAAAAAATTCATACATTGGAATTAATGAATGGAACATGCAATTACTGCTCATTAATTAGTTCCCTTCATCAAGTACCTCAATATGCACTTCACAATAATTATTATTCTAAACTTAAATTGTATCCTAGAATAAGAGGGCCATCATAAGAACTGTCATCTGCATTATGTCTAGCAGAGTCCAACATGGATTGGGCCACCAGGCCAACCACTCTAAGATAAAAGGCCCTGAGCCTATTGTATTAGAGTAGCTCTGATTAGTGTAACAATTATCTTGTGAACTAGTAGCCAACTGCTGGCTAGCTAGCCCTGGATAGTGGGCCAGGCAGGCAGCTGAAAAGTGATTTAGCTGTGCGGCATGTCTAGAGCAAATACAGTAAGACGAGGAAGTTGTCAAGTGAGCTTCCACAAAATCCACACAGAAAAGGCCGGGCCTCCTGCTGTGTTGATCTAATGCTGCTTCAGTCTCTTCCTAGCGTTGTGAGCTAACTCAGATAAAACGCGGGCAGGCAGGCTGCCTTAAAGCCAGTCCATTAGAATAAACAACTGATGATTCTGTATTGACTTGATGATTGATCCAAGTCCTATTTCCTTAATATGATCCTCTCTTAGGCTTTATTAGTAGAGCAAAAGATGATACTGTCGTCATACAGTATAATTATCTATAGTAAAATATAGAGACAACCCATATAAACCATATCCAGAAGTAGGAAGAACCGTCCCAAATCCTTTGGGCTTTGGGCCCAGTCAGACTTGCTACTTCTGCAGAAAACAAAGTATTCCAGGCCAGAGGTTACGCCAAAGTCACAGGTTCTCTATACTTTCCTAATGTTAGAAGACTTAGGATATCACCTGGCAGATGATAAAATACCCTGGTCTGCAGATTTCTGACATATGTAATATTAAAATTTTACTATAAAAATTTATAATATTGTCAAAACTGCAGGCTTGACCCACCAGCAAGGTTCCAACCAAGTGGGTTTGTGACCTGCAATCCAATTATCCGGTCACCCAAAGCCAGACTAGGAAGTCAACTTGAATTACCAAATCCAACAACATGAACAGATGATGATCCTTCACAGTGGATACATCAATTTGGCGCTTGACTCATTATCAGGATCAAGCCACCCCCTTCTTCCATCCAACTGTGTAATCACCAATCTTGTTCCTACTATCATTGATTCACATGAGCTATATAATCACTATCTCTCAATAAAGATTATTATCTAGTTTCTAAATATTTTTCCCTGTGTAACTCTGCTAAAACAGCACAGTTACAACATTGGTAGCACAGGTAGGTTCTCCATCCTACCTTATCTTGTAAAATTCCGCTTGTTGCCTGCACACGCCGCGGCCAACAAATCCTCAAAAGAATCATGTCTAGCCTCCTGCCCAACTGGACGCTGTATACTCCTGGTACCAAGATACCCAATGGTTTTGTCCTCTACCAAAACACGGTGATCCTGCTACCCGCCTTCAACGCCATGTCTGCGCAAGGGTTCTTTCAGGCACCCTCCTTGATGTTGCAACCAGGTGACAAAACCACCATGCCCGCCTATGTAGCACAAAGGCTGTGAAGCGCCACCTTGGAACCCTTTGCCGGGGCCAATGACAACAACGCCGCCACATGGATCCTGTCCGCCCAAAGCAAGCTGGCTCAAATGGAATGCCCACAGCAATTCTGGATTGTGGAGATTTCCATTTGCCTGACCCATGACGCTGACACCTGGTGTGACAAGTGGCATAAAGAGCACACTGACAAAAACTGGGATACCTTTAAGCAGGACTTCTTGGCAAGGTTTGTGCTTAAGGATACAGCGCTCATGATCATACACCAAGTAAAGAACCTGACCCAGACAGGCACTGTTAAAGAACTCACCCGCACCTACAAGGAGCTCCATCTCTGTGCCCCATCCGACATGGCCTTTGACACCCCAGCTACACACCTCATGTACTATGACGCCCTCAAGTTGCACGTGATGAGACATGTGAACCTGGACCAGGTAACCAACCTGCAAAGCCTGTACTGTGAAGCAGAAAAAGTGGAAAAAACATCCAACACTCTACACAAGACACAGACTGGGAAACAAGAAAGGCCCAAGGACTCCCATCCAAGCAGGCGCTCTACTTGACCACCTCCTGGAGGCAATAGAAATAACAACAACCACAAACCCACAGGATTGAATGGGAATGGAAATGGAAATAATGGCCAGTCAAATTGCACTCATTTCCGTGTCACCGCCACCCAAGGCAACCAAGATGAGGGAAAAGCCCGGCGAGAGCACTAAGCAAGCCAAGCTCTTCCCATGCAGCTCCTGACTTTCCCAACAATGAATACCAACCCAAGGACATGGACCAATGCCCAATGATCCAAGTGCCCTTGGAAGACCCAGTGCTATACACCATTGCCAGACATCCCAATAAATTGATTTCCTATCCTTTCCGCTTTCACAGTTATACAGGCTCAGCACTTCTGGACTTGGGCGCATATTGAACCTTAGTCAACAGTAGCTTTGTGGATAAATTCAAGCTGGCCACTAATCCTTTGTGGATTAAAAACGTGATCCTGGCTGATGAACACCACATTGCTGTGACAAAGGAAACTGCCCCCTTCTCTGTCATGCTTGAGAGCCTTCACTCCACCATCCAAGGTCCCATCATTGACTTCCCTAAGTTTGACATTGTACTGGGACTAGACTGGTTACGGAAAAATAACCCCCATGTGGACTGGGCAACCTCTGTGTTGACCATCAAGCGTGAAGGCGTCAACCATCAGATCTATCCTGACTCTGTGGAACAACTCCTATGTGACCATGTCTTTGTACGCATCACAGAGACTTTGGATGAAAAGGAAAGCCTGAAAGCAATTGACTGGGATTCCTGTCAGTATGAAATCATACACTTCAAGGACCACCAGGATACCTCCACGCCTCAAGACCACAACATTGTGGCCTGCCATTCAGAAATCTTTAAGGAAGCGTTACCTGGACTACCCCCTGAGAAACACATTAAACACTCTATCCAACTCAAGGGGGCTGTACCCAAGGCACACCCCATTTACAGGCTGACCCCAAAAAAGAACAACATCCTGCGCACCTATCTCAAGAAGGCACTAGAAAAAGGACTTATCTGCCCCTCACAGTCTTCCTTTGGGGCCGCCGTATTCTTTGTGGCTAAGAAGGATGGTACCTTACACCTGGTCACAGACTACTGCACCTAAAACAAAGTCACCATTAAGAATTGTTACCCACTGCCACTGATTGACGGCCTATTTGACGCCTTGGGAGGAGCCTCTGTCTTATCCAAAATTTATCTAACTGCAGGCTACAATCAGATTTGTATCAAGGAGGAAGACATCCCCAAGACAGCCTTCCACACCAAGTACGGTTCCTAAAAATGTGTGGTACTCAACTTTGGCATGACCAATGCCCTGTCCACTTTTGTAACCTTAATGAACAAAGTGTTTGTACCACATATAGGCAAACATGCCCTAGTGTACCTGGACAATATTATTGTCTACAGCCCCTCAGTAGAACAGCATCACAAAGACCTGGAAGAGGTCTTTGCGACCTTGGCACAACACAAACTGTTGGCCAAACCCTCCAAATGCCAGTTCTTCCAGGAGCAACTACCCTTCTTGGGACACATAGTCTCAAAAGACGGCATCAAACCCAACAGTCAAAAGATACAAGCCATCTGCAAGATTCCACCTCCCAAGGACAAGTCAGAACTACGCACCTTCTTGGGGATGGTGGCCTATGTACAACGCTTCATACCCAACTGTAGCGTCTTGACTGCCCCCTTGTCCGCCATAACAGGCGCCAAGTCCAAGTTTGTATGGACCCCCCAACGTGATCTCTGTTTTAGACGTCTCAAAGAAAAGCTCACAACAACTCCCATCTTACAATACCCCAAACAAGATGGAGAATACCAGATGGAAACCAAGGCCTCAGATGCATCCATTGGGGGAGTACTACAAATTAAGAGTAGTGATGGTGACTTCCTGCCCGTAGCCTACAAGTTGTGCAAACTAACAGATGGCAAATGTTGATACCCTATTCATGACAAGGAACTGCTGGCCATTGTACATTGCCTAGTCAAATGGCGCTGTTACCTAGAAAAGCAGGAAGAATTCACAGCACTAACCAATCACAAGCCGCTCATCTATTTCAAAACACAAACAAACCTGTCACGCCGCCAAGCGCAGTGGATGGAAATATTAGAAAGGTTTAACATGCTCATCCAATATAAGCCTGGGGCCAAACTCACCATGGCAGACGCCCTGTCCCGTCTGTACGTCTGTGCTTCAAGAGGAGAGAATGGGCTCAACCCAGACTGGCCTCTCCTAGTGCTACATACAAAAGAAAAAGGATTCCCTGCAGGCATAACTGAAATCACCAAAGAAACAGTCATCAAGAATGAGCATCTCTTTGCTGACGTATACAGGACTCTCCACAGAAAAATGACGGATGGCACAACCATTCCCTACATTCCCACACATCAGCAAGACAACACCATTCTTTGCTACCACAGAGATCTTGGACATACTAAGAGCTGTAACCTATAAAAGTTCCTAAAGCATAAAGCCTGGTGGCCAACTTTATACCACAACGTCCAGGAAGTATTATAAAAGTGCAAGCTTTACAAAAAGTTTGCTAAAAGCAAAACCCTGCCTAAGTTGGTACTTCTCATTTGGACCCAACTACCGTTCAAAGTATGGGCTCTTGAAATTGTGGGCCACATGCCAGGAAAGTACAAAAACAAAAAATACATCATTACAGCCATTGACTTTGCAACAAGGTGGCCAGTAGCCCAAGCAGTGAAGGCACACACCGGCAACAATGTACAACAATTTATTGGCAAAGAAATAATCAGCAGGCTCGGAAAGCCAGAACTCCTGATAACCAATGGAGGCAAAGAATTGACCTCTGAAGACACAAATGTGTACCTCATCAAGAATGGGGTCAAACACACCGTCACAACATCATACCACCCACAGGCCAATGGACGTTTTGAGCAACTTAATGGTAGCCTCGTGCAAGCCTTAGCCAAACTCACTGCCAGGAGACCTGAAGACTGGTATAAGCAGCTACTAACTGCATTACTTGTGTGCCAAACCCAAGTGAACAGATCCACCGGAAAAAGCCCGTTTTAACTGGTATACAGCACACAGCCAAATATCATTCAAGCATTGACAGGACCCAAGTTGGAAATTCCAAGTCAAGTCCCCCCTTGATCAGACCCTCAAGTAGTAGAGGCCAACAACAAGCAAGCAGCCAAAGAAAAGGAACGCCTACAAAAGACATTCATTCCCATCCACAATAGACATGAAGTTGGGGACAAAGTTTGGGTCATGAATGTTGACAAGAGCAAACTACAGCCCAAGAAAGTAGGGCCAGCAATCATTCTGAAGGTAAATGACAATAACACTTACCTTGTGCAAGGGCTTGGGAAACACAAGCAAGACAAGACCTTACACCACAATTGCCTACAGCCCTGCAAAGCAAGACAGAAACAACAAGAAACTGCCCTGCCTGCCACCAAACAACAACTGATTCAATACAGCGCCCAGGCTCCTGACAATCTCCCTGACAACCTGCCTCCAGAGGAGGCCAACCTTCAGCTGGGGGGGGGTGTCAAAACCGCAGGCTCAACCTGCCAGCAAGTTTTAAATCAAGCAGGTTTGTGACCTGCAATCCAATTATCCGGTCACCCAAAGCCAGACTAGGAAGTCAACTTGAATTACCAAATCCAACAACATGAACAGATGATGATCCTTCACAGTGGATACCTCAATTTGGTGCTTGACTCATTATCAGGATCAAGCCTCCCCCTTCTTCCATCCAACCGTGTGATCACCAATCTTGTTTCTACTATCATTGATTCACATGAGCTATATAATCACTATCTCACAATAAAGATTATTATCTAGTTTCTAAATATTTTCTCTGTGTAACTCTGCTAAAATAGCACAGTTACAACAATACTAAATATTTTAATATTAAAATTTTAGTATCTAAAAGTTAATACTAAAATTTTTAAGATCAAATATTTCAATATTGAATAAATCTTGATTTAATAAAAATAGTTAAATTTCAAATATTTAAACTTTGATATTTAAATTTTAAGATTTAAAATTTTATTTAACTTTTAATTTTTTAATTTTAATTTTTCAATTATAATAGTAATATATAATTAGGTTGATAATAATAAAGGGACAGTTTAATAAAGTGAACATGTGTAATAATACAAATATGATTTTTAAATTTGTTTATTTACTAGCTTGCATTGAGTACGGGTCCATTTATTACTAAAAAAACAACAAGAATTGAATTTATCCGCATCATGCGGCCCGCTCCACTATTATTCTAAACAAATGATTGTTTAGAACTCAAATTACCTTTCCCTTGTAATATGATTTGATAAACATATTTGATATTCTTGACCTGCGTCCTAAGAACTAATTTTTAAGAAATACATAAAAAACATTGGTTTCTGTGTCGTGTGGCTATAGTGGCACTGAAATAACAAGGATCAGATGATGACCTTCAAGGTCTGATTTGTGGCTTAGCAAAGCCAAAGTACCAACAAGGATTAACAATTATTTAAATAAAACTAATTTATTTCTATCTTTTTTTAACTTATTTATTTGTTAGTGCAAAAGCCAATAATAATATTCAGTGCATTATAATAAAAATATATCCATCTTACCTGGTATAATTAATTTTTCTTACCTTTTCTAGTATTCTTAAATGTCTATAATATAATCAAACGTCACATTATTATATATAAATAATAATTTTTGAGTCCTAATAAAAACAAACTAAATAAAATTAAAACCAAATAAAACCCGGAGCATCCATTTATCTGATTGGCTCAGAGGCCAGGGCTTTAGGGAGGAAGGATTCTGAGTGCTCATAGAAAGCTGCCACCATATTGGGTGGTATTGCAAAATGGCTTATCACAAAAATGTTGAAGAGATCCTCTGTGGTCTGAGGAAGGCCTTGTTTCACCTTATTCTTGATCCAACCAAACACCTCCTCAATTGGGTTCAGAAACAGGGAATAGGGTGGAAGAAAGAGGAGTCTCATTGGGTAGTCTGCAAGGCAGTGGCTGGCAGAATGGCTGTTTTTGTCAATGGGGGGAACTCAGACACAACCAGATCCACTTTGTGGAGCCCAACATTATCAAGCACAACAATGTTGGTTGTGCTGCTGTAATTTATAAAAAGGTACTCCTTGACAGCTTGGAGAAAATTGAGAAAGGTCCTGCTATTATGGGAGCCCTTGATCATTTGATATTGGTCTAAACTGTGAGAACCAAGAAGCGCAACCATTGAATAGGTCTGGGAACAGACAGCTGCACAATAGGCTACGCCATCCTTGGACCCCTTCTTGACCCACCCATGCCTAGACCTGAGTGAGGAGGAAAACAATAATTTGTTGATATAGAAGAACTGGACATTCCCAGTCTCCTTTAGTGCCAGATATGTCTTGGCATAAATGTGTCAATCCTCGATGGTCTTTTTGCTGTTCCTATTATACAGCAAAACTCCCATGACTTTCCAGGAGAAGCCCAAATCAACCATTGCTTTATAAACAAAGGCTTTAGAAACAGAAAGCCTGAACTCTGTAGCAAGCACTGATTGGATAGCAAGTGTGTTGCGTGGCAATCCTTGGCTACCCACTGCTTGATTGTATCAATGTGAATAGGCTGGAGGAGTTTGGGCTGTCTTTTTGCCTTGGTGGATTTGGCAATTTGCCCAATATTGCCATACTTGTTGTTGATGTTGGCAATGTATCTGGCTGTGACACCAAATTGAGACGCAATATCCCAAACCATTATTCCCCCGCTCAAGCAGTTGAGGAGAGCTTTATGCTCACTATTTGTCAACTGACGCCGGCCCTTGGCAGGTACCTTGGCATCCTGGCTACCAGACTCAACACAAGGGATGGAGACCTTTGTGTAAAGGGTGGGATCACGCTTGGTTGCACTGGCGCCATCAATGATGGCATAAGACACAGGCACAGATGGCTCCTCAGTTGTGGCCAATGGCTGATAGGAGGTATCAAAAACGCAGGGGCAGGAAGTAGCAATTCTTGGGTCAAGAGTGCAGGGCCAGGTGACAACTGGGTATACAGTGGAAGTGTAAGTAACCTCAGTGTTCCCAGTGATCCTGGTGTAGGAGACTTTTGTGGCAGGCCTTGAGAGTAGCTTCTGTCTGGGATTCAGGCTGGTTGATAGGGCTTGGGATGCGGGAGGTGGTTGGCTGGCGCTGACACCTTGGGAGGCCTGTGTATTGGCATTACTCCCCTCAAGTTGGGTTCTGGGTCTGTTATTGGACCCTCTTGGACGCCCTTGTGGACAGGCTGCCCCAGGGGCCAGTGCAGGAGCTAGTTGGGAATGTGATTGACGGTCCATGAAAATAAAATTAAAAAATGTATTTTAGATTAAATATTTATTTAATTGGATTTATTGGTTTAGTTGTGAGCAGTTATTCTCTCTTGAGTTAGCCTTGAATAGTAACATAATTTCTATATCCTTGATTTGAAGTGTATAAAATTTTATCCTTTCCAGTTTTGGATGATTTTAAAGTTTAATCACTTTTTATGTCTAAACATGGTTATCAATGTTGAATTTTTCATTTTATTTTAGTTGTAGTGGAGCTTCTTGATTTGGGTTGGTGTTTCCTAGTGTGTTTAGTGTACATTGAATTTGGATTCCAGTTCCCAAAATTAATATCTGAGTTTACTAGTAGCATTTAAAAGTGATTTAAAATTGGTTTCTTGGATTTGACAATCCTACAATTCTAAAAATCATAGTAAACTTAATGAAAATGGATGATGGATTTGAACACTTCAAAACTGATTCCAGTTAATTCATTTTGTCCATTGGAAATATGCAGTTTGACTTGACTCTTAAAAGTGTCTATTAGTTCCCACATTTTCAAATATTCAAATAAATACTCAAAAAAATCAATTTAATTAAAAAAGGCCATACCGCAAAAGTGATTTGAAATTTGGACCAAGGATTTGACAATCCCGCATTTTTACGTTCAGGTTCTGAATTTAAAGTAACTATTTTTATCTAATTGTGATTTATTAAATATTGAAATATTTAATATTAAAATTTTTAATATTATTGAAACTGCAGGCTCAACCTGCCAGCAAGTTCCAACCAAGCGGGTTTGTGACCCGCAATCCAATTACCTGGTCACTCAAAGCCAGACTAGGAAGTCATCTTGAATTACCAAATCCAATAACATGAACATATGCTGACCCCTTTTGGTGGATACCTTGTTTTGACGCTTGACTTGTTACCAGGATCAAGCCACCCCCTTTGCCATCCAACTGTGTGATCAACAATTTTGTTCCTACTATCCATTGATTCACCATGACTATATAATCCATATCTCTCAACAAAGCTTATTATCTAGTTTCTAAATATTTTCCCCTTGTAACTCTGCTAAAACAGCACAGTTACAACATTGGTAGCAGATGGTAGGTTTCATCCTACCTTATCTTGAAAAATTCCGCCTGACTGAACCCCGTACACTCCTGGTACCAAGATACCCAATGGCTTTGTCCTGTACCAGAATACAGTGATTCCACTACCTGCCTTCAACGCCATGTCTGCACGAGGTTTCTTTCAGGCTCCTGCCTCTATGCCGCAACCAACTGACAAAAGCGCCATACCAGCCTACGTAGCTCAAAGACTTTGAAGCGCCACCTTAGAACCTTTTGCAGAAGCCAACAACAACAACACTGCAGCATGGATCCAATTGGCTCAAAGCAAGCTAACTCAGATGGAATGCCCTCAGAGATTTTGGATTGCGGAAATCTCTATTTGACTGACACATGACACTGGCACCTGGTGCAACAAGTGGCATGAGAAACACACCAAAAAGAACTGGGACACCTTTAAGAAGTACTTCTTGACAAGATTTGTGCTGAAGGACACTGCGCTCATGATCATACACCAAGTAAAGAAACTGACCCAGACTGGTACTGTAAAAGAACTCACCCCTGCCTACAAGGAACTTTGTCTACGTGCCCTCTCCAATATGGTCTTTGACAACCCAGCCACACACCTCATGTATTACAACATCCTCAAGTTGCATGTAATGAGACATGTGAATCTGGACCAAGTAACCAACTTGCAAATTCTATACCGTGAGGCCAAGAAGGCAGAACAAACATCCAATGCACTTCACAAGGCACAATCAGGAAAGAGAGAGCAACCCAAAGATTCACATTCAAGTGGGCACTCCAAAAGACCACCCCCTTGGAAACAGTAATAGCAGCACCAACCACAAACCCTTCAGCTCAAATGGACACAGGAACAGGAATAATGGACAATCAAACAGAACCCATTATTGTGTGGTGACCACTCAAGACAACCCAGACAAGGGAAAAGCCTGGGGAGAGCATTAAGCAAGCCAAGCTCTCCCCAGACTATCCCTGACTTGCCCAACAATGAGTACCGCCTGGAAGTTTTGGACCAATTCCCAATGGTTCAAGTACCCTTGGAAGACCCAGTACTGTACACCATTGCCAGACACCTAAATAAATTGATGTCCTATCCTTTCTGTTTTTGCAGTTACACAAGATCAGCTCTCCTGGACTTGGGCGCAGACCAAACCCTGGTCAACAGCAGCTTTGTTGACAAATTCAAACTAGCCACTAATCCTTCACAGATTAAAAACGTGGTTTTAGCTGATGAACACCACACTGCTGTGACACCGGAAACTGCCCCCTTCTCTGTTATGCTAGAGAGCCTAAACTCCACCATTCAAGGTCCTGTTATCAACTTTCCCAAGTTTGACATTGTACTGGGACTCAACTGGTTGTGAAAGAACAACCCCCATGTAGACTGGGCAACCTCAGTACTAGCCATCAAACAAGAAGGCGTCTACCACCAAATATATCCTGACTCTGTGGATCAGCTCCTGCGCAACCATGTCTTTGTACACATCACTGAGACCTTGAACAAGCAGTAAAACGTCAAGGAAATCAACTTGGACTCTTGCCAATACAAGATTATCCATTTCCAGGATTACCAGGATACCACCACACTACAGGATTGCAAAATTGTAGCCCGGCACCCAGAAATCTTCAAGGAAGCTCTGCCGGGTTGCTGCCTAAGAAGCACATCCAACATTCCATTCAACTCAAAGGAGCAGTACCTAAGGCACAACCCATCTATTGCCTCACTCCCAACAAGGACAACACCCTGTGTGCCTACCTCAAGGAGGCATTAGAAAAAGGACTTATCTGCCCCTCACAGTCTTCTTTTGGTGCTGCAGTATTCTTCATAGCAAAGAAAGATGATACCCTACGCCTGGTTACAGACTACCAAGCCCTAAACAAAGTCACCATCAAGAATTTTTACCCACTACCACTCATTGACGGCCTCTTTGATGCACTTGGTGGCGCCGCAGTCTTCTCCAAAATTAATCTTACTGCAGGCTATAAAAGATCCACACCAAGGAAGAAGGCATCCCCAAAACAGCCTCTTGTTTCAAGTACAGTTTGTACAGGTGTGTGGTACTCAACTTTGGCATGGCAAACCCCTCACAAACTCCGCAACTTCATGAACAAGGTGCTTGCTCCCCACATTAGCAAGCATGCCCTAGTATACCTAGACAACATCATTATCTACAGCCTGTCAGTAGAACAACACCACAAGGATCTGGAGGCAGTCTTTGCTACTCTAGTGCAACATAAGCTGCTAGCCAAACCTTCCAAATGCCAATTCTTCTGCAAACAACTACCCTTCTTGGGACACATAGTTTCAAAAGATGGCATTAAACCTGACAACCAGAAGATCCAGGCTATCTGCAAAATTCTGCCGCTTAAAGACAAGTCGGAACTGTGTACCTTCCTAGGAATGGTTGCTTATGTATGACAGTTCATACCCAACTGTGGCATCCTGACTGCCCCCTTGTCCGCCATAACTGGCGCCAAATCCAAATTTGTGTAGACTCCCCAGCGTGACCTCTGTTTCTGACGCCTTAAGGAAAAATCACAATGGCGCCCATCCTCCAATACCCCAAACTCAATGGGGAATACCAAATGGAAACAGATGCCTCTGACGCTTCCATTGGAGGGGTATTGCAGATCAAAAACAATGATGGTGATTTTCTACCTGTGGCCTACAAATCATGCAAATTGACAGATGGCAAGTGCTGCTACCCTATACACAACAAGGAACTGTTGGCAATTGTACACTTCCTGGTTAAATGGCACTTTTATTTGGAGAAACAAGAAGAGTTTACCGCCTTGAAAGACCACAAGTTGCTCATTTACTTCAAGACTCAAGCAAATCTATCCCGCAGACAAGCCATATTATTGCAACCAAGGTTCAAACCTTGCCTGCTAATGTATCTTACAATACACAGGGGGCGCTCAATGAGTTGCCCCTTGACGTATCTAACGTTATGAATGAATCTGATGGCAATGTCAAATGGCAGGCACTTCATCCTAATTAGGAGCGTTGCCAATTTGACCCACTGATCCCCGCACAAGTTATTCCTTGGCTCCAAACCCTACATAGAACTCCTCATTATGCCACCCCCTTGTGGCCTTGTGGCTTCCCCATTTAGTATATTAACCACAATATCCTACAATAAACGGCACCTTATTCTTATTATTCTGTCCTTTCCTATTGGACTGTTGTCTTCCCAAATTCCAAGTACTGGACCCTCATTGGTTCAGTTGCAACAGTGGTAGCAGAAGTAGGTTACAACCTATTTTAAAAAACAAAATTCCCCCCAAGAAAGGACAGGGTACGGGCCGCATGGCTACTTCACAACAAGAGACACTCTTTCCAATCCCCAAGGGGGACATTCCCAAAGGTTATGTCATCTATCAAGACCAGTTAGTTCTTACCAGTGTATACAATTGGCTCCTCCTCAGGCAGTGTGACACTAGCGTCACCCTGCCACAGTTGGATCTGTTGCAACATATGCTCAATCTCCAACTAGAGTCCTTCACTGGCGGTGTCAAAGGAGCTGACATTGTCAGTTGGCTCCAGTCCACCAAAACGCGCCTCTGTATCTGTCAGGTTCATGAGTCCATGTGGGTTGCCACTGCATCTGGCCGCCTTACGGGACCCGCCGCTGTGTGGTTCACCAACTGGGCCAGCCAGGAGTTTGATGTCACCTGGGCAACCTTTCAAGACGCCGCCAAGTCCCAATATAGTGAAACCTTCTCTCCCATTATCTTGGGGACTCCCCTCCTAGCCATCAAGCAGACTGGTTCCGTCCCTGAGTATCTTGCCGCGTGGCAACAAGCCCTTGCTGCCGCCCCAGAAGCAGTGACCAATGGGAATGCCATGTTGCTCACTCTCATTGTCAATGGGTTAAAATCCCATATTTGCAAGTGGGTTCCCGTTGGCCACTGCACCTCTATTGACAACTGTTATAAAGCCATCATAGAGGCCAGTAACCAGGCTTCAATGGGCTTCTGCCGCACCAACAATACTCCACCCCAACCACGTCCTGCACCTAACAATGACCAAGGTCAAGTGGGCCGTTGCCAACCTTGCCAGCAGGAAGGTGCAGCTAAACGCCCCCGCAAGGGGGAGCTCCAGCTAGCGCCAATTGAGGACCAGGGAAAAGCCTGGGGGTTGTAACAACAAGAGGCCTTACAACCCTGACCGACCTGCCCTCTCAGCCCTTGCCTGCAAAGAATTCCCGCAACTACAATCTTCACAAGGTCAAAACCCTAGACGTCTTTCAGGTCCATAGCGACAACCCTGTGTTGCAAGCCGCTCATTCTGCAAATAAAGTAACACGCTTGTCCTATTCCTTCTGTTTCTGTGGGAACACCCACAAGCTACTGGTAGATACTGAGGCTGATCACACCATGGTAAATCAGGCGTTTGCTGACTCCCAGCAATTAGATCAAGTACCCAGCAGATTCAAAGCAGTACGTGTAGCTGATTCCCGCAGAATTTCCATCATCCACGAGACAGTACCCTTCTCTGTAAGAATGGGAAACATCCAGGTTAAGCTCTCTGGGCCAATCATGGCAGGCCTCAGCCACGACGTAATTGCTGGCCTTGACTGGCTCCGGCATAACTGCCCTTACATTGACTGGGATACCTCTGTCATCACCCTCAATAGAAATGGGGTGGGTTCTCAGATTTACTCAATGAAAATGAACAAACTACTACATGACACTGTGTTTGTCAGAATGACAGAAATAGGCTCATATGATTTCAAGGGGGGAGACTAGACTTTAACCAATGTTCAGTCAAAGTTATCCGTGCAGAACCATCTGCAGTCCTTCCCTTGTCAATATCACCACCACCAGCGCTAGCTGCACTCTTTGAGGAGTACAAGGACGTATTCAGTGAAACACTCAAACAACTACCTCCATCCTGGGAAATCCAGCACGCTGTACAACTTCAAGGATTGTTACCTAAAGCACAACCATTATATTGTCTCACGCCAAAAAAAGATGAGACCCTCCGCCAGCACCTTGTGGACGCGCTTGATAAGGGCTTCATTTGCCCCTTGCTCTCTCCATACGGGGTGGCGGTTTTCTTTGTAGCTAAGAAGGATGGGCCTCTTTGCCTGGTCAAAGACTATTGCGCCCTAAATGAGGTGACAGTTAAAAATAAATACCCCCTGCCGCTGATTGATGACCTGTTTGATACACTTGCAGGCGTGAAGGTCTTTAGCAAGATTGATCTCACTGTGGGGTACAACCAGGTCCGCATTGCACCAGGGTATGAGGCAAAAACTGCCTTCTGCACACACTACGGGTTGTTTGAGTGTTGTGTCATGAACTTTGGAATGATCAACACTCTCTCCACCTTTGCCATGTTGATGAACAAAGCCTTCAAGGAACTGATTGGGAAGTGTGTGGTTGTGTACCTTGACAACATTATTGTCTTCAGTCAAGATCAAAACACACACCTCCAACACCTCTGTGCTGTCCTCAACACCCTTTGGGAAAACCAGCTAAAAGCTAAACCCTCCAAATGTGAGTTTCTCAAGTTGGAGTTGCTATTCCTTGGGCACACCATCTCTGCCCAAGGGATACAGCCCAACCCTGCCAAAATCAAGGCAATCACTAGCATGCTGCCCCCCACTGATGTGGGCCAGGTGCAGACATTCTTGGGCATGGTTGCCTATGTACACAAGTTCATCCCCAATTGCAGGAAACTAATTGCACCTCTCACCAAGTTCCTCAATACCAAACAGCGCTTCCATTGGACCCCCGCCAGAGATCAAGATTTTGAGACGTTGAAGCAAAGGCTCACAACAGCACCTGTACTGCAGTTTCTCAACTGAAACCGACAGTACAAACTCAAGATAGACACCTCTGACAGGGCCATAGGGGGCGTGCTAAGAGTAGAAACTGACAATGACGTCCTCCTTCCCGTAGCATATGAATCCAGGAAGCTCACTGACTTGGAACAATGTTATCCCATCCACAACAAGGAACTAGCAGCCATTTTAAACTGCATTGAGAAATGGCGTTGTTACTTGGAAGGTGTGACCTTCCCCCCGCGTTCTGATGGACTACAAGTCACTCCAGTACTTCAACACGCAGTCCCATTTGACACGCTGCCAAGCAGGATGGGTTGAACGTCTATTCCCCTATCAATTATGCATCAAATATAATCCTGGAAAGGAACTTGTCACAGCCAACGCTCTTTCATAACTCTACGTAGCGTCCATCACTGGGGACAACGGTCTGGACCCAGACTGGCCCATGATCTACCTGCACCCTGAGGCAACCCGCTACAAAGGCCTTAACTTGGTCACCATCTCCAAGCTGAAGGACAATGAAAGCCAGTTCACTATTGATGCTGGGAACGTCTGCTGCCGGGCAGAGACAGGTGAGAAGACGTCTTATATTCCCACCACACAACAAGGAGACACCATCTTGTACTACCACTGAACCTTGGGTCACATCAGAGGGCGTAACCTCTTCGAGATCATGAAACGTAAGGTTTGGTGGCCGTGCATGCGCCAAGACATCCTGGACCTCCTTGAGACATGTGTATTGTGTGAAAAGAATATGTCCAAACCTGCACCTCCTAAGTCTTTCCTACCCATCAAGGCTATGGAACCCTTCAAACAGTGGGCCCTTGACATTGTGGGACTGCTCCCCAAAGACAGACTTGGTAAAAAATATATTATTACTGCTATCAACTACTTCACGCGTTGGCCAGTAGCCTGGGCTGCAACCAACCACACTGCCACCACCGTTACCTGCTTTATTGGCAAAGAGATTGTGGCTTGCTTTGGGCGACCCAAGCGTCTTATCACAGATGGCGGGCCTGAACTTGTTGGACGCGTTGTGAAGGCATACTGCATCAAGAATGCGCTTCAACATATAGTCACAACCCCCTACCATCCACAAGCCAACAGACGCGTGGAACAGTTAAACGGCTCCCTGGTTCAACTGATTGCCAAACTCTTGCAAGAGCATCCTAACACTGCGTGAACTGAACATCTTCCAACTGCCCTACTGATCCTGCAAGCAACAATCAACAGGGGCACTGGATTCAGCCCTAACACCCTGGCCTTTGGAACACCTGACAGTCTGACAGGGGTTGAACAGGGGAAACTACAGTCCAAGGTTCCTGACAAGCCCCCCTTAGTGCCAACTCCCTCCCTAGACCAGTGGCGTGCCAAAGCCCAGGAGATCAAACACAAGCGGATTGCAGGGGGGACAAAACACTTTGAAGCTAGATACACATAGGTGACCCTGTCTACACCCTCAATCCCAATTCTGCCAAATTAGAACCTAACCACCTAGGGCCCTTCAAGGTAGCTGCTGTCTATAACAACCACACCTACCAACTTGAGGATGCCCAGGGAAACACCAAGAAACTTCACCACAATTGCTTGCGCCCCTGCCGTGCCATCCCCACACAAATGTTGTTTTTGCGGACCTTCCCAGACTTTCTGTAGACTCCAGTCCTGGTGTCTGACGACAAGCAGGGGGCAAGAGGGGTGTTGCAACCAAGGTTCAAACCTTGCCTGCTAACGTATCTTACAATACACAGGGGGCGCTTGATGAGTTGCTCCTTGACGTATCTAACATCATGGATTAATCTGATGGCAATGTCAAATGGCGGGCACTTCATCCTAATTAGGAGCATTGCCAATTTGACCCCCTGATCCTTGTATGAGTTATTCCTTGGCTCCAAAGCCTAAATGGAACTCCCCACTATGCCACCCCCTTGTGGCCTTGTGGCTTCCCCATTTAGTATATTAACCACAATATCCTACAATAAACGGCACCTTATTCTTATTATTCTGTCCTTTCCTATTGGACTGTTGTCTTCCCCAATTCCAAAACTGGACCCTCATTGGTTCAGTTGCAACAATATGGATGGAATTTTTTAGAGAGATTCAACATGCTCATCCTGTATAAGCCTGGGGCCAAACTTGCCATGGCAGATGCCCTCTCTGCCTGTATGTCTTTGCCTTAAGAGGGGAAAATGGGGGCAACCCAGATTGGGCTCTCTTAGTACTAAAAACAAAAGACAAAGGTTTCCCCCTGGCACCACCAACATAAAAAAAGAAACAGTCATCAAAAATGAACACCTGTTTGCTGACGTGTATGGGACCTTGAACAGAAAAATGTCTGATGGCACAACCATTCCCTACACCCCCACACACCAACAAGTGGACACCATTTTACGCTACCACCAAGACCTTGGGCATACCAAAAGCCAAAAACTATATGAGTTCCTTAAACATAAGGCCTGGTGGCCAAACTTGTATTGCAATGTTCAAGAAGTGCTAGAACAATGTGAAGTATGCAAAAAATTTCCAAAAGCAAAACCCCGCCAAAGTCAGTACTTCCCATCTGCACACAGCTACCTTTCAAAGTATGGGCTCTTGAAATTGTTGGCCCCATGCCAGGGAAACACAATGACAAGAAATAAATCATTACTGTCATTGACTTTGCAACGCAATGGCCAGTAGCCCAAGCTTTAAGGGCCCACACTGGCAACAATGTACAACAATTTATTGGCAAGGAGATAATCAGCAAGTTTGGAAAGCCAGAACTCCTGATAACCAATGAAGGGAAAGAATTACTATCCAAAACCACCAATGTATACCTTGCAAAAATGGGGTCAAACACAGCGTAACAACACCATACCACCCACAGGTCAATGGGCGTGTAGAGAGGCTCAATGGTAGCCTCGTGCAAACCTTAGCCAAACTCACCACTGGCAAGCCTGAAGATTGGTATAAGCAGATATTGACTGTGCTACTTTTGTGTTGAATCCAAGTGAACAGATCCACCGGGAAAAGCCTGTTTGAACTGGTATACAGCACACAGCTAAATATCATTCAAGCATTGACAGGACCTAAACTGGAAATTCCAAGTAAAGTCCCCCATCATCAGATCCCCACGTTGCAGAGGCCAACAGTGGACAATAAGCAAAAGAAGAGAAACATTTACAAAAAACTTTTATTCCCATCTGCAACAGACATGAAGTTGGGCACAAAGTTTGGGTCATGAACGTTGACAAAAGCAAACTACAACCCAAAGAAGTAGGGCCAGCAATCATTCTAAAGGTAAACAACAATAACACTTACCTTGTGAAGGGGCTTGGAAAATGTAAGCAAGACAAGACCCTACACCATGATTGCCTGCGCCCCTGTAAAGCAAGACAGAAACAATGAGAAACTGCCCTACCTGTCACAGAACAACAATTAGTCCAATATGGCGCCTGGGCTCCTGACAACCTCCCTGACAACCTACCCCCAGAGGAGGCCAACCCTCAGCCAGGGGGTGTCAAAACTGCAGGCTCAACCCGCCAGCAAGGTTCCAACCAAGCAGGTTTGTGACCTGCAATCCAATTATCTGGTTACTTGAAGCTAGACTAGGAAGTCATCTCAAATTACCAAATCCAATAACATGAACAGATGCTGACCCCTTTCAGTAGATACCTTGTTTTGGCGCTTGACTTGTTACCAGGATCAAGCCACCCCTTTTGCCATCCAACTGTGTGATCAACAATCTTGTTCCTAGGTTCCATTGATTCACTATGACTATATAATCCATATCTCTCAATAAAGATTATTATCTAGTTTATAAATATTTTTCCCTTGTAACTCTGCTAAAACAGCACAGTTTCAACAATATTATAATATGTATTATTAAAATATTAATATTAACTTTTAGATACTAAAATTTTAATATTGTAATATGTAATATTAAAAATTTTATAGTATAATTTTTAATATTACATTTTTCAATATTAAAATTTTAGTATTTAAATATAAAAAGTTAAAAAAAATTTATTTGCAAGGGGAAAATATTTATTGGGGGGATGTTAATTGCAAAGGGAATGCAATTATTCTGGGGAATTATACCCCAAAATTAAATTTTCAACTAGAGCGTCTAATTGGATCCACATACTCTTCTGTACGTGATGGACAACCCTGGATGTGATTGCTAAAGGGGTGGTGCTCTGTACCTCAGTGGTTGTTGAACATTTAATAAAAGGAAGGCAGGTGAGTGAATTGATCAATAGGTTTTTTCAGAGAGCAAGTAGTACCCATACAATGTTGCCAATGCAAATGAGTCATACAGGACGTGCTTGACTGTCCTATATCCCTGTGGTGTCTTCTGGCAGTTGAGGACTAAGCAGCATATATCAATTTGAATAGGTACATCCTCCAACTTTTTGATGTTGGTTTTTAATATGCAGTGAAGGAGGATTCCCAGATATACTGCAACATGAATTCTTTGCAAGGTGTATTTTTCTGAGAGCATGCATAATCTTTTGAATACTTGAACTAATCTATTGATGTAGGAAGTCTGATTGTATTTGAAGAGGGTTCTAGAGGGCGCCCAACTTGTATAAGCCCCCCATGCCTTGGCAAACAAAAAGAATAAAGGTTTAAATGTGTTCACAAGGACTTTGTCCCCAACTTTGTTTGACAATGCCTTTAATACTTCATTAAAAATTTCAGTTTTTAAATATTCAGCTCCTATTTGGAAGTCAACTTTTATTAAGTTTTTTTTATATTTATTGATGTTTGCAAATGAGAACCATTGAATACTTTCATAGATATATCCATCAAAGTTTAGCTTGACATCCCCACAAATTTACATTCCTTTCTTTGAAGTTTATATTTGATCATATTTTGTATGCTTCCCTTAACCACAGCAAGCACCCTGCAGGTGGTAACTATTCCCTATCTTTAGCTTTAATATTTGAAAAATCATACTATATTATGTTGTACTATTTTATTTATTTGGTTTTTATTTATTTGTTTTACAGGGGCTACCAGTGACTGGTAACCCCTGTAAAACCAACTTGGCGTAAAAGCCACCACTTCTGCAACCTTGTCCCCATTCCTGGTGATGACTAAAATAAATATAAGTAAAACATAAAAAAGACTTACTGATTGTTTCCCCTGCGGCCCCCTCAGCAAACTTCATGAGTGTTGGCTGCTCTTCATTGATTTTCCTAGGCTTATTTTTCTTATCTTTCTTGCAACTTGTGGTTCTTCTTGGTTTTCATATGATAAATTCTCTGTATTTCTTGAAGCACTCCTGCTTCTTGACTGAGTTTTTTTGTCTGATTTCATTTGGTTGGTTTTCTCTTCATTTGTGTTTATTTCATTTGGGATTACATTTCCTTCAATTAGTTTGATTTTTTGAGTATTCTTTTTATTGGTTTTTGCGGATTTCTATGAGTTGTAACTTTCACTTTTGAAATCTAACCGCTTGAGTATTTCCTTCTGAAGATTTAAAATTATTTCCTTGTGTTCTTCATTTACTATTGTTCCTAGGCTGTTTTTTGCAGTTTACTTTTGCTGGACCAAGGCTCTTCCCTCATTTCCCAATTGATTTACTACACTTTCCCTTTTGTTGTAGTCAATCTTGACAACCTTTTGAAGGGCAGACTCTATTTGTTGATAAGTGTGTAGATATTTGACATTTTGTTTGAATTACATAAAAAATGGTTTTTATAGTACTACTTTCAACGTGTGATTATTTTTCATCATTAATAATAAATTAAATACAATAAACGTAAATATTGCATTAGAATAATACAATTAGATGTCAACTCTTGTAATTTTGATATTATGTGCATAACTCAATGCATTTTGTTTAATAAAATCCATTGTAAACTTGGCCTTTTTCATTATAAATTAATAAATGGACTGTGTTTATATTAGAGAGCCATTAACGCTTAGTAAAAATATTGAAAAAAATGCATTCTACAGCCTGTATATTTACCTATTGGTAATAATTCTGTAAACTTTTTAGTTGGATTTTGTGAGGTAATAATAATGTAATGTGTTAATAAAATACTGTTTATTGTCATTAATTGGCAGATTTTTTTGCTGTGGCAATTGTGCATTTTCTGATATTTAAGCACTAGTATCCAATTGGTTGGCTTCACATCCAATTGCACAGGCAATAGGAAAACAAGCTGCCACCCCAACCACATCCAGTCTTGGGGTGGCAGCTTGTCTTCCTATTGACTGTGTGATTGGATGTGAAGCCAACCAATTGGATACTAGTGTGTAAATATCAGAAAATGCACAATTGCCACAGCAAAGAAAAGCAGCTTATTAATGACAATAAACAGTATTTTATTAACACATTATATTATTATTACCAATAGGTAAATATAAAGGCTATAAAATGCACTAATTTTCAATATTTGTACTAAGCATTAATGGCCCTAATATAAACACAGTCCATTTTATTAAATTATAATGGAAAAGGCCAAGTTTACAATGGGTTTTTTTAAACAAAATGCATTGAGTTATGCACATAATAGCAAAATTACAAGAGTTGACATCTAATTGCATTATTCTAATGCAATATTTATGTTTATTGTCTTTAATTTATTATTAATGATGAAAAATATGTATGCTCATAATTTTAAGCTATTTGTAAAGTGTAGAACAATGTATTAATTATGGGAAATGTTGATAATGTACAAAGAAAATATTATTAATTATGAATTGAAAAAGAGATATTAATTTTAATAGTTGTCACAAAGAAAAGATTTATTTACTGATCAACGGACAGGAAGGGGAGAAAATGATTGGAATAAATATCACCTTTATCTGCGCCTGTGAAAGGGACTGTATCAGAGATAGTGGGGGGGATTGGTAGTGGCTTGGGAGTCAGGGTTGAAAGGCAGGTGGCTTGATGGGGGGTTGGGGAGGCAGGATTTGTTGACTGGGAAGGGGCAGCAAGAGCAGTTTGCTTCAATTGCTCAAATTCTTCTTCCATCTTTTATACTGGCTTAACAAAACAGATGGACTGGCGTGGGGGGAAGCAGGGGTCCTTTATGGAATTATCACTATTACTTACATAGAAGATGATGAGATCAAATAAGTCCTGATTGGACACGGAAGGGAAAAGCTCATAATTCTTATTGATTTGGGTGCACAGTTCATTGTATGTGGCAGGCTTTAAGCGCCTGAGAGCAGAACCAAAATTGTAGAGTCATACATCTGGGTCATTATTTGTTAGATTAAGCCAAGGCGCCAGCTTAAGCATTTTAAAGCCTTTTAATTTCTTTGATATCATTTAAGTTGTAAACTTATGTACTTTGAACATTAATATAATGCTTAATTTACTGAAAAAAAGTTTAAGAGTGTAAAATATACAAATAATAAAAATAAATCATATTTTTCTTAACTGTATTTTTTTGCTAAAACCCTTTTTTCTATTTTAATAAGCATAGAATCAAATATACAGTGGTTTTAAAAGCTATGGCAACAAGTGAAAACAATTCAGATTTAAACAAAATGAACTCAGATTTAAACAAAATTAATTTTAAACAAATTTATATTGGTTTACAATAGATTTGGATTCATTTCAATTTCATTTAAATCTGAGTTCATGTTGTTTAAATCTGAATTGTTTTTGCTTGTTGCCATAGCTTTTAAAACTATTGTATGAGTTGCATGGGAGAGTAATAGCAGCCCCAAAGCTATAATTGCTATTATCCTATCTTTGGCTCATATAATTACTTTCTTAGTTATTTTTAGAAAAAAAGTTGTTGTATTTAAAAGACTATTTACCCTATGTGAAATATAAGTTTTTGTTATGCGTCCAACTTCATGAATATGCCCTACTAATCCTTTAGTAGTATCGGCTCTTTTTGTTTCTCTGTCATCTGTGCAGAACTTCACACAATAATTTATTTTGAAGTACTCCTTAACATCTAAAATGTCAAAGGTGAAACATACAGCTCACCATCTTTCATTAAATATGAAAGATTAACATAAAATTCTTTGACTTCAAGCCAGCTTTTTTTAGGCCTAGATTTTCTATCATAGATGTAAAAAAGGTTTTTTGGGAAACATCTGAATTATTTGCAAGTGACTCATTTAACCCTTTCTTTCTTCCTCTCTCTCAAAAACCATTTTGAGATTATTTATATTTTTTATATACATCTCATTTTCCTTTTGTTTAAATATTTTAGATAATACACCAAAATGACCATCAACAATACTTTTGCCATGACACTCAACAAATCTATTAAACTTAATTGCTCCTTTTATAATTTTAGGTACCTCTTTAAAAAGATAAATTAAGAATTCATAAGATCTGAAATGATTACCATTGTCAGTCCAAACTTTAATATTCTTAATATTCTTAAATTTATTATTTTTAAGTAGACTTATCAAACACTGACCAGAAAACAAAGAGTCATGAGAAAAAATTTCAGATAAAAAGTTGTTGTAACTGTGCTGTTTTAGCAGAGTTACAAGGGGAAAGAGATTTAGAGGATAGATAATAATCTTTATTGTGAGATAGTGATTATATAGCTATTGTGAATCAATGGATAGAAGGAACATGATTGGTGATCACACGGCTGGATGGAAGAAGGGGTGGTTGATCCTGTTAATGAGTCAAGCGCTAAATCAAGGTATCCACCAAAAGGGGTCAGCATATGTTCATGTTATTGGATTTGGTAGTTCAAGATGACTTCCTAGTCTGGCTTTGAGTGGCTGGGTAATTGGATTGCAGGTCACAAACCCGCTTGGTTGGAACCTTGCTGGCAGGTCAAGCATGCGGTTTTGACAAAGTCATGCTACTCATATTTAATTTTCTTGTTTTCTTTAAAAGCAATTGCAAATTCTAATAAAGAGATAGGTATTTTCTCATTTAAATAATTATTTGTCTCTATAGGACCCCCACCTATTTTAAAGTTTTCTTTATAGTCTATTACTATAACACATGAAGTATCATCAAGATTATTTATATCACTAATATATTCTTTATTTTAATGCTTATAAAACTTTTCTTGTAGGTCAATAGATTCCAAATTTTCCTTAATGAATTTAGGCAATGGCAACTTTTTTTACTCAAATCCTTTTTCTTCATTTCTAATGATTTTTTTCAAGTTGCAAATGTTACACATAACATTTTGTTTTTTGCTTTTAATTATATTTATATGAATAATCTTATAAAAAGTGGAAAGTGAAATAGAAATATTGTTTTTTATTTTTATATCTTCATAAATTTCTTTTTTGTTTTTAATAATGAGTATTTTATTTTAGTTGAGTATTCACTCAATTCTTTTTGTAATTCTTCATAAATCAATCCAGGGGATTTTTTAGTGAATTGGCTGGTTGGAAATGATTTTTTTAATATATTTTTAAAATATTTTTTATGTTTTCTTTCTTTACTGAATTGTTTTTTCCTTTTTATTTTTTGAATTTAATGATGCTTCTTTAGCATTTTTTATTTTTTTAGAATATGAATACTCATTTTTTGTCATTTTAAATCCACAATCCCAAAGCTCTTTCAAACTGTAGCTTGATGTAACCAATGCTCTTAGGGAAGGAAGGAAGGTGCTTGAAAGGGGACTCTGACATCAATTCCTTTAGGTTGTTAAGGAAATCATCTGTCTTAGAATTTTGTATGACAGGTAAGAAGGTACTTTTTCCAAACTCTATTTTTAATAAAAAAATGCTCAACAAAGCTGTTAAGATCATTGTCAGCAGTAAAAAGGAATGCTTGTTTAAGCAAAGAGATTATTTCTCTCTTAGTAAAAGCACCCAGTGAGAAGAAGGGTGACATCTGAGGTGCAAACTTGATAGGTTCCATAATGATAGTGGTTGGGTTCCTTGGCTTGGTCCAGGCAGTTCTTTACTGGAAATAGATGTGCAGTTATCAGAGAGGAGTAAAGGTGTGGATTGTAAAGTAAATTTCTGTAAAGTTGAGCTGTTGAAATACCATGTTAGCTGAGATTTTGCACTACAGGCATAAATCCCCAACTAACCCCCAACTGATCTCCTTAATTTATCAATATCACCCCTGAAGTCTGATATCATTGTTTATTTACCCCTTTTTATAGTCTGGTTAACTGGTGATATTTTGGCAAATGGTACTTCAATCTCAAACAAAATAGTATCATTAGAAAGTCCTTTATCAGCTTTCAGGATTGTGCTGCAACTTTTATTTTAATACCAATTTAGAATCTTGAAGTGGCTTTGAATGTAATCTTATAAAATTATTATTTGAAATAAAATATGCTAATTAACTCTTAAAGTATGATAATTCAATCAGTAAACTAAATTTAAAGTATAAATTATTATTTAGCTTACTTCTAGTAACCAACTCAAAAACCTTTTGTTTTAAATAAACTTAAGTTTATTCTAACTTTTAACAGTTCTTAAAAAATAAACTTTATATGTCTTAAATCTATCAAAATAAAAATGTTATTTTTAATCACATATAAATTTTTGCGTGTATAATTAAAGTTTTATCTTATTTTTATAGATACAATGACTAAGATCATGTTCCATTTAGTTTAAATAAATTTTAACCTTTATAGAATTTAATTAAATAAAGCAAGATTTTTATACATTCTTTTTTATTTTTGAATTTTTTATACATATTATCTCTAGCATTTAGTATAAAAATATAATTTTATTAAATAATTGTGTAAAGCTATTTTATTAATGTTAAATACTTAATAATTCGAAAAGAAAAACTTTTACTCTCTTATAAGTTCTTATTATATATTTTCTATAAAATCTAACTTAAGAATAAATTGCTTATGCTAAATGAGATCACTGAAATTTCAATAAAGTTTGGTTTTAATTTTAGTTTTTTTAACTTTTCACTAGATTTTTTATTAAATAAATCCAAAATTATTTAATATTTATTTATTAAATATGCAAAATAGCTATCTTCCCTCTTTTTTAAAAAAGGGTTTCAAAAATCATTATATTTTAAATTAAATATTTTTAAAAAATCTAAGATTTTAGGCAACAATTTAATTTCCAACAAAAAGCATGATATTGGTTTTTATTGTATTTTTATGTTGCTCTTTTTAGAATGATGTCATTTTGTACTAATCAGCTTTCAAGAAATAATGGTATATGAAATAAGATTATTACTAGCTTTTAATACAGTTTAATTTAGCTGTAAGTAGAAAATGATTAATTTAATATAGGTTTTTATATTATAAGGATTAAATAAGATTTATTTTGATAAAATTGGTGGAATTATTTAAATTTATTGAAAAGAAAATTAAAACAAAATTTCAAAGTGTAAAGTAGCACAGTTAATAGGAAACAGATTAATCTAACAAATAATGACCCATCTGTAAGATGCATGTTGGCGTGGTTGATGGGATAAGTCCAACAGGTATGCCCCACAGCCCTGATTTCTTGGGTTGCCCATTCTTGCTGGTCTATCTCAGCACTCAGTACAACTGTGTGCACGGCATTTCGTGTGGCCCACTCCTCCAGCATGGCCTTGAGCTCTGTCTGGTAGGCATACCCATCTGCGGTGTTTGATATTGCCGAGTAATAATTGATGCCCAAGGAGAAAACTGCCAATAAAACCCCAACAAAATGATACAAAATTGGGCCGTGCTTGTACACATCAGACTGAATATGCTTTTCTCCAAAGTCTTGGATACTGGCCAAGATCTTAGCGTATGATAGGAAGATGACGTCATTATGGGCCCTTATTGCCCTTTTTTTGATAAAATTAATAATGATTGCATTGTATGGGTGGTTATCCACCAAAATGGGGCCACTGAGAACTTGATTAGACAAGATTCTAGCAGCAATCACAACTTCATGCATCCACAAACTATCATTCTTTTGTTGGTGAAGATGCTGTGGAGTCCCAACTGGAGACGTACCTGGACCAGGGGCATCTGCAGGTCGCGTTTCATAATAGCCATCATAAGGGGATAGACTGTTTCACCTTTGGTTGAAGTATGGGCGCCAGTTGGGGTCTTCTTGGGAGAGGAGGCACAGTTGGTGTGGGCTCACAGGGTTGCAGCCACAGTGGACTTTGCAAAACCCACTGCAGCCGCAATTTTCCCAATGAACATAAGCATCCCTTGCTTTTCAACCATTTTGCAAACAATCTCTGGAGTGATCAATTTTCTTCTGTGTCTTGCAGGCTGATTGGATGGGAGAGATATGTGTCTGCCTTAAGAACCAGACAGTGCCATCTGATTGGCTGTTTCTGGATTCTGGCTTTTATTGGTGGCCCCATGGCTCAAATGGCTGGTTCTGGATGCCATTGCTGATAAGGAATTTGGGTTGGCAGCTGCCTGTGTATGATGGGCAAACAGGGCCATGCTAAAAATTGCAGGAGAAAGAACACACTTCTTGGTGGTGCTTGTGGAGGGGCATGTGGGTTAGGAGTGGCCATAGAGAGAGACTTCACTATTAGAAGACCCAGCGTAGCCCTGCATAATTTTTTCAAGACCAGGAAACAGCTCGTTGACTTGGTTGGTGTTGGAAGAAGACATAATAAAAACTTATTATGATTTTAAACTCAAGAAGAGAAATGTATATCTTATCAATTTTATTGTTATATATGTGTTGAGATTATACTTCTGAGAAGTATAAAAAACAAATAAAAGGGGAAGATTTAAGAGAAGAATGATACTTTATTTGATAATGATAGAAAGTATTATTTAGTGTCATGGGAAGCCACATGTTGTCCATGTACGTCATGATGGTCATGAGGCTTATCTGATTAATGTTCCTCTTGAGTCACGAGGTCTACTCAAGTTGTGTCCTGCTTAGGATCCAGATTGAGTGATCCCCATAATAGATGGTTGAATTATAAGTGTGCCACTGGCTTATTAATTAGACAGTGAGCCATTTGGTGACTCATTTAGCGAACTGCTTGGGGTGTTAATTTCCCAAAAAAAAGTAATTGAAGATATTGCGGTATCTCCTCCTGGGGTACTGGATGGCAGAGCCTTGGGAATTTTCTTTAGAGAGTCGGGGATGTGTGCTTGGTATTGATACAGTTTGGCATTGGGGACAGGGAGTCTCAAGTTGCACTGAGCTGTTTTTGCCTTACACAAGCGGAGATGGTTGTGATGCATAAGTTTCATTTTGGTTTGAGCCCCAATTCCTTTGATGAGGCAAGTGTTGTTGGGCTTGACCTTCATGACAATGCCTGGTCTGCACAATCCTGGGTCCAGTTTGTGTTGGTTGTGGTTGACAACCCAGATCTCATCTCTGGGTTGGAACCTTTCCTGTTGTAGTGAAATTGCTTCTCTCTTGACTCTTACGTTTTATTTCTTCTTGGTCTTTTCTAGCCTGCTGTACATTGGGGTTACTGGCTTCTGGCACCTTCTTAGGTAGCAATAACCTGGGTCCTGTGGCTGTACTAACAAGGGCAGGCTTTTTCCCATAGACTAAAATGTACAGACTCTTGCCAGTATTGTGGTTGACTCGTGTTTGGCAGACCATGAGTGCTGTTGGAAGCATGTTAACCCATGCCTTTGGATTGTTAGCAGATAACTTACTGAGGGCTTCTACAAGCGCGCCGTTTAGTTGTTCTACTTGCCCATTTGCTTGAGGATGATACGGGCTGGCTGTGATATGTCTGATTCCGTTCTTGGCAAGGTAGATGTTTGTGTTAATGGCCTTAAGTTTGGTGCCTCCATCCGTGATTAGGAGGTCAGGCTTTCCAAATTTGCCTATGGTCTCCTTGCCAATGAATTGTCTTATATCATTGCCTTTGTGCTTTTTTGTGGCTTGTGCCACAGGCCATCTGATTGTGTAGTTGATAGCTGTTATGATGTACCTTTTCCCTTTATTCTCATCAGGCATTGGTCCCACAATATCCAATGACCATATCTTGAAGGGTTGTGTGATAGACACAAGTACCACTGACTTGGGTGGTGCTTTGTTTACTTATACTTTTCACAGACTTTGTATTGCTCTAATACTTCTTTGATGTCATCTAACATATTGGGCCACCAGTAACATGTTTTAAGGTACTTGTGTAGGTTCCTGCTACTGGTGTGTCCCAAGTCTCTATGATATCTGAATATGGTGTCAATCTTTTGAGTTGACGGAACTTAGGGCACAGTGTCACCACTAGGAAGTATTTGGTGTAAAGTGCCATATACATTTTTGAGCAGGTGTTTGTTCTTAAGGACCTTTTCTTGGATGTCTACGGGAATGCCTGGTGGAAAACCTTCCTGAAGATTCCCCATGATAAGCATGGGTCAGTTGGGGTCGCCATCAGCACAGAGGGCATGCTTGCTGTATAGCCTTGACAGGATGTCTGTGGTAAGCATTTATTTGCCCAGGTTGTATTAAATTTGCATGGGGTATCTTTGTATGAGGCTCATCTATTTGGCCTACCTTCTTGATAAATGGGTCTGGGTTTTGAAGAACACTAATGATTTATGATTGGTGAGTACCTTGAATGTTTGAGCCTCTTCCGACAACAACACCATTTTAGAAGGCAGTGTACAATGGCCACCAACTTCTTGTTGTGAATGAGAAATCTCTGTTTCCCGTCCAACAGCTTTCTTGATTCATATGCAACAGGGAGGAATTCATTTTCTACTGTTTGAATGTGGAGTTCTCCTCCTATAGCGCAGTCAGAGGCATCAGCTTCTAGTTTGTATATCCCTTCTTGGTTTGGGTACTGAAGTATGAGAGCTGTGACCATTTGTTCTTTTAGCTGGCGGAACTGTTGATCTTGTAAAGGGGTCCATACAAACTTGGTTGTTTTGCCTGTAATGGCTGATAAGGGAGCTTTTAGAGCGCCTCAGTTGGGGATGAATCTCCTGACATAGGCAATCATGCCTAGGAAGGTGCGGAGTTCACTCTTGTTTCTGGGGGCTGGCATTTCAGTTATGGCGTGTATTTTCTCCAGATCTGGCTTAATCCCGTCCTTGCTAACAATGTGGCTGAGAAAGGAAAGCTCTGATGAGAAGAGTTGCACTTTGACAGCTTGGCAATGAGTTGGTTTTCCTTGAGGGTGCGGAGGACTAGGCAGACGTCTTCCCAGTGTTGTTTTAAATTCAGGCTGTAGGTGATAATGTCATCCAGGTAGATAATTGCTTGTTGCCCAATGTGTTCTTTGAAAATCTTGTTCATGAAGGTCATGAAGATACTGGGGGCATTTGTCATACCAAAGTCAAGGACAACATATTTGAAGGATCTGTATTTAGTTCTGAATGCCGTCTTTGGAATGTCTTTAGGCTTTATGCAAATTTGGTACTATCCTGCTGTCAGGTCAATTTTTGTGAAGATTTGGGACCCCCAGGGCATCAAAAAGTTGTCAATCAGGGGCAGGGAATACCTGTTCTTAATTGTGATTTCATTGAGCGCCCTGTAGTCTGTGACCAGGCAGAGTGCTCTGTCTTTTTTTACTACAAAAAAGACAGCAGCACTAAAGGTGATTTTAAGGCTAGATGAGGCCTTTGTCTAGCGCCTTGTCAAGGTAGGCCTTTAAGGTGTTGTCTTCTTGGGGTGTTAAGCAATAGATAGGGTGTGTCTTGGGTACAATTCCTTTAAGGTTGATTTTGTGTTGTATGCCGAGGCCAGGTGTTAACCTGGGCAGTGATTCCTGGAATACAGAGGGAAATTCTCTGAGTAGTTGATCATGGATGTAGTTATTTTCACGTCTTGCTTCAGAATTTTTGAAATGAATGATTTCATATCTACAGGTATTCTATTTGATCTTGCTTGGGTATGTTTCCTCTTATGTTTCTATTATTTTCACAAACACGTGGTTGCACATGAAAATGTTAAGGTGAGTTGGGTAGATGTGATGATGTACTTTGCCGCGCTGGATGGTGATGATGGTGCTGTCCCAATTGTTGTAAATGTGCTGTTTTAGCAGAGTTAAATGGGGAAAAATATTTAGAAGATAGATAATAATCTTTATTGTGAGATAGTGATTATATAGCTATTATGAATCAATGGATAGCAGGAACATGATTGGTGATCACACGGCTGGATGAAAGAGGGGGTGGCTTGATCTTGTTAATGAGTCAAGCACCAAATCAAGGTATCTACCGTGAAGGATCATCATCTGTTCATGTTGATGGATTTGATAATTTGAGTTGACTTCCTAGTCTGGCTTCAAGTGACCGGGTAATTGGATTGCGGGTTACAAACCCGCTTGGTTGGAACCTTGCTGGCGGGCCAAGCCTGCGGTTTTAACACAATCAATGTGGGGTTTGGTTTTTTGCATCCAATCCAGACCTAATATCACATTGTTATTAGGAATTGGTATGGTAGGTCCACTGATTGTTGTTTGCACGTCTTCAACCTGAGCGTGAGAAGGTTTTGTCTCCTTAGTGACTGATGTACTCCTGTTGTCTGCCATGATGACTCTCCTGACACTGCTATGCACTGTTGGCAGTTGTATAAGGTTGGCAAATTTTTTGTTAAGGAGGAATTGGTCTACTTTAGTGTCAAATAGTGTTGTGGCTTGGTATTTGCAAAAACAAAACTGATAGATAAGGAGTTTATTTTCAGTTTGAGCGGCAAACAATAGAGGATTGCTGGAGGGTACTTGAATCATGGTGATTGAATCCACGTCTTGGTACCTATATGAGTATTGTGAGTTGGGAGAGGCCGGCTTGCCTAAGCACTCCTCTGAGCTTTTCCCTCCATGTTGGCATCTTTGGTGCTTGCCTGATTGGCTTGGGCTGTACAATTTCTATTACAAGGGTAAGAGTTATTGACTTGGTTGTTCTGCTTATTAAGACAAGTGTTTTTTCTGGGAGATCAGTTCTTTCTTGCGTTTGTTGGTTGCAGTCAGGTCACAAGGTTTCTCTGCCGCACGTTTTTCTTCTAGAAACACGTTCTTGAGGTTCTTGCAGCAGATCATATCAAACTGAAGCCTGATGTGTATAGGGAGGCCGTTGTAGAAGTCCAGGTGTGGTCCTGGTTCATCAAAGTTGATGGTGTTGGGTGCGCGGTCACGTAGATATTTGTACACTGTGATATATTCTTTGATTGTTCCTGTCATTTTGAAGGTTCAAAGTTTGGTCATGATTATTACATCGGAATCCTTCATGAAAATCTTTTTGAGAAAAGCGCCTTTGAACATTTTTCAGTTCTTTTTCTGGTTGGAATGTTGGGCCATTCACACACTTACAAATCATGACACTGTTTCTATGACACGGAGGGAGACTTTGCTGACCCAAAGTATGTGGGGGTATTCTACTTGCTCAAACTTGCTCTCAGTGCTGTTAATCCAAAAAGAGGTGTTCTTGCGGTGTAGTCCCGTAAAGCTATCAATTTCAGCTGTACATAGGTGTTGGAATACAAGATTGGGTATTTCTGAATGCTGTGGTGTTGTTACAGCTGATAGGATGGCAGGTAACAAGTTGTGGTTTGGAGGGTGTTGTACTGTTCTACGGGGATAAGGACCTTGTCTACAATAACAAAGCCGTCTGGAACCTCTTGTCCTTCTTTGTAGCTGTCTAGTTGCCGGAGAGTACAATTGTTCGAGTCTTTTTCTTAAGAGGAATTTTTTCTTAAGTTGGGTAGGTATAGATAACCTACCTGTGCTATCACTGTCAAGATTATACTTCTAGGAAGTATAATAAACAAATAAAAGGAAAAGATTTAATAGAAGAATGATACTTTATTGGATATGGATATGTAATGTTATATAGTATCATGGGAAGCCACATACTGTCCATGTACGTCATGTAGGTCATGTGACTTATCTGAGTAGTGTTCCTCTTAAGTCACAAGGCTTACTCAAGTTGTGTTCCTCTTAGGAGCTGGATTGTGTGATCCCCGTAATAGATGATTGAATGATAGGGGTGCCACCAACCTATTGGTTAGACGGTGAACCATTTGGTGTCTTGTTCAGTGAACTACTTGGGGCGTTAGTTTCCCAAGAGAGAGTAATCAAAGATGTTGTGACACCTTCCTCATTGTTAACATTATCTGAGTAAACGCTTTATGCCAAGAAATTATTATTTGATTGCAGTAATTGTCTATTTGTGTTCCAATATAAAAGTTATGATAGCATCTTTATGTGAATTAACACAACAATACTCTCACACCTTTCCTTATCCACCTGGCTCTTCTCTTATTCCTTTAGTCACACCTGTTTGTGTCTCTGATGTGTAGTTTTATCATTCTCACCACTTGGATCTCCCTCTTGGCCATTATAAAGACCTGATTCACCAACAATGAAGAAAATTCCAACCACTCCCCTCTTGATAGATGCCCTTCCTGTTCATGACTTCAGTAAGCTGGGTTTACTCAATATCACAGAGTTGGGGCTAGCCAATCAGGTTGTGCCCCAAACTGGCAGTTGGCTTCCCTGGGCCACTGCAGTCAATATCTTATCAGAATTTCCCTCATTATGTATATGGCCTACCAGGCCTGGCCTGCCTCTCTTGTTGGAGTCCAGCAGGACACCATTACAGCCCATGACAATTTGACAGTTCATCAAAAATTTTAAAATCATTTTAATTCTGGAGCTTTCCTGACTTGGATTTTAATTAAATGAGTCCATTTTGTTTAAATCTGAGTTATTTTTACCTAGCATTATAGAAGTGAAAACTACTATGTATAAGATTGTTATATGAAAAACAAGGTTTGTATATAATCTTAAGCTTTTTTTATAAATAAACCAAAATGAATTTTTACTATCTCTGATTTAAACTTTAATGTTTCCCTTTTTTAAAAGTGAATAATAAATTCTATATTTTTCAGTTTAAACATTTTTTTAAAAAACATCTTACTAATTTTAAAGAGCTGGTAATAACCTTGTTGAATTAGATTAGCTAACCTTGGGAGAAGTAAAATAGTTTTTTAAGATCCAGCCATTGCGCTAATTTATCAAAGTCAAATTGATTGTAATTGATAAAAAGTTAAAATTGAAAATTAGAATGAAATTGTTTATTAATGTTTTATATTATCTATTTGGATTTAAACTGATTGCCTTATGCTAACCCCCCAGCAGTAACAAACCGACTACTGTAAGGATCACTAAGTATAATCACTTTAAACCAAACAGATGTATCTATTAAATTGGATATGGAGTTTTTTGTCTTGTCTTGTTTGGGAGGGGGTGATGATTATGGGGATATGCAATGATTTCAGTATAGGAGATATATAGGGCAGCTGGCATGAAAGGTCAACAGACTGGATTGACAGAAGGAGGACCATAGGAAATACAGGGTTTGATCCGGAATGCTATCCATGGTGGTCGGTGCCAGCAACTATGAGGATTTACAAGTCGCTCATTGTGTCACGGTAGGAGAAGCAACGCTGGGTGGAGGAAGGTAGCAGCAAGAAGTGGCGATTGTATGCTAGATGTTAATGGGATATTTTGGTTATATAGGTAAATGCTGGGTAAAGGGGAAATGCTTGGTTGCTTAGTGTTTCATAATTCCTTGGCAAAGTGCCTCATCATCTCCATCACTTACAAGCCTCGGATATTTATTAAAATATTTACACTGTTTATTTGAGGTAATTTTGTGATTGGCTGATAATGATTGTTACTCAAGATATTGGATGACGAAAATGGGCATATTGTGCTGTGGCAACAACATGGAATGCGAATTTATTTATTTAGGGACTGGATCATAAACAAATACAAGGGAGAAGATCTTCAACCCACTGAGCTAACAAGTGGATGGTTATCCTTAAACCTTTTGACCGAACAAATCCCGAATATAAAAAACGATATGTAAATTTATTAAATATGTAAAGTGAGCCTATAAAGTGCACAGATAGGTGGAAATATTTAAAACCGGCTAAATAGTCAGCTGGTTGCTGATCTAGGAGGATGCTGGAAATGGTTCAGTTGTAATTTTTCCTCTGATGGAGTATTAACGAGTGGAGCTTTTTCCTGGCTCCATCACGACTGCATTATTATTTTGATAAACATGATTGAGATATATAATTGATTTTTAAGGATTTAATAAGTGTTTTAATTTGGAGATTTAATTTAATTCAATTAATTAAAGGCATCTTGACTGGAACTCTGTCTAATCGAAGGTTTTTTGAACATTAATATATAGAGAAATGAGTCTGTCTCTCAGCAATGCTACCTCAAGTAAGCTAAGCTGCAAGGGATTGATTGCATTTTAAATATATTTAAATCTGACGTTCCTGTCTAAACTAAAAGCCAATTTTGTACATCCTCACATTCAATTCCTCATAGTTACTTTTGAAAGCATGAAATTCGAATTCAATGAGTGTGGCCTAAATTATATCTAAATAGAATTATAGGCCACTCAAAATTAATAAATTTAAATTTAATTATTTGATTTTTAACCTCGTGGTTCAACTGTTGCACCTATATCAATGTGGCTTATCTTTATAGTTTTTAAAGGGAACATAGGTTTATCTGTATTGCTTATCCACAACGAACCATGTGAATTGAAATTAGAAAGAGAAGCAGCAGATTATTTAAAATGCTTTTATGTGATTAGATGGTTAAACAATTTGCTGAGGATCGACTTGATAAGATAATAGTAAACCTGGTTGTTTAAAAATATTAATCTAAAGAGATACTAGATTTTAGTTTAATTAAAGAATGATTGGCTTGTGCATTTGAATTTACTTATTTTAAAGGGAAATAATAGAATATTCCACTTGAATTAATCAGCTGATTCAAGTGGCTGTATTGTTTCAGAGTTAACATTTCTTGCCACAGTTTCCTCACTAAGAATTTTAGCGTAGTAAACTGGTAAAAAATATCAAGACTCATCATAATAATTTTCATATAATCTAGATTATATAGCTAAGTTCTTTATCTAATTTCGATCAAAATGATAACAAACATGATAGATCTAGTTTGTCTAGATGCTTAGATATAGAGTGAAAGGCTGAGATTGAGCTCGTGTCATAATTAAAAGTACGGGTTAGATTTGATATCTCTAAATTCACACTTAATACACACTAGGTGGTTGCCCGTCCAAGGACATAATTAAAGTTGAATTTAATAAATCAATTAATATATTTTATTATATTTTTAGGCTTGGATTATTTGTAAAATGTTTAATTAAGTTTTTATTTAATTGCTTTATTAAAAGGTAAATTCAATTATATTTATTTAAATTCAAAATTAAAACTGTATATTCCAAGTTTAAATAAAAACTAAACCCAAATAAGTATAGTATCACTATTAAGTTAGTAAAATGTCGTCTTAAACCCCAAATAAAATCATATTTCTTTAAAAAACTATTAAGTTTGGTAAGGCTAAACTAATTTTTTAAATTTTGTATTTGTTTTTTAAATTCTTTCAGAATTTAAAGCTAATCTGCAGCTTTAAAATAAGCTGCTGGACATCAAAATTGGCTTAGTATTCACTGATATACATTGAGTTTAGTTTTTGTAGTGTGTATCAAAAGTAAATTTAGATAATATCAAATCAAATCTGAGCCTTTGATTATGACGTGAGCCTGATTTCAGCACTTAACTATATATCTCAGCATAAAGAGCAGCTGAAACTATCATGTTTGGTACCATTTTGATCGGAATCATCTGAAAAATTGATCTATGTCCTCTAAATTTCATGAAAATTATTATATTGAAACATAATTTTATCATAGCCAGTTTACTTCACTGATATTCTTTTGGAATAAAGCTGTGACAAGCCATGTTTACTCTGAAACAATATGCAGCAACTTGGATCAGCTGATTCATCCAAGTAGAATATTATATTATTTCACTTTAAAATAGTGTTGTGAATGTAGTATTAGATGGTTGTTGTAAGGTGATTGGTTACACTAGCCTTTACTATAACAGACATTAATTCTTTAAGCTCAGTGAGAGAGAGAGAAATTAGCACTCTTGCTCTAGATGAAAGATAGTTCAACTGATCAACTGAGTTGCATCTTTAAGCCATATTAACTTACAATCATTCAACCTAATATTATTAGTGGGCAAAGGCTGCAGAAGGATCTGGCTGTGAAGAAAAAGATCCTGGCATTTATCAGCCGTTATCAATATACCAAATCTATATAACTTTCTTACTTGATATTAAATAAAGAATTGATTATTATGATAAGAAGCGCCTTTTGGAAAAGCTTCAAATATAGAATTAGAAGGAAAAGAAGTATACTTTACTGAATAATACTTTAGACTTATATAGCTTTAGCTGAGGCGGGATATTAGTTGGATCAAACCTAGGGGTTGGTCATGTGCTGGATGAGTTTGAGTTGCTGGATACCTGGACAGTCATGTGATATTGGTTTTTTGCCATTTCTGGTATTTCAAATGATATATTGAAAAGGCGCCAAATTGGGCAATGACTGGATGTGAAATGTGATGGTGGTAACCAGAATACTCATACATCCAGACTCTTGACACACCCCTCCCTTAAGGGGTTACTCGGGTACATCAGGAGGGGGCTTTGTCTTGACAGCTGCCGCCCGGTGTTCCTGGAGTTGTTTGCTAGTGGGCAACAACTGGGTCAAGTGTTTTTCTTTGCTAGAGCAGAGGCGAGATCTGTGATACTTCTTGGTGATTGGCTTTTTGGCACTCTGGAACTTAACCAGGTAGGTGTTCCTGTCTGGTTGGTATCTGATAATTCTTTCTGGTCCTCTGTGTACTGAGTCTAGCTCCTTTCTGTTCCCAGCTATGATCCAGATGGGGAAGTTAATGGGGAGTGGGTTCTCTATAGAGGTTACTTTTTGGGTTTTGAGTCTCTTTGTTTCTGCTAGTTTGGCTTTGAGGCGTATGTGCTGTAGAGCTGGTTTCTGTTCTACTGTGAGAGGTTTCCCCAGTGAGTTCTTCACATACAGTTGGTTATTGCGGGTGACTATTTCTGGCTTGTACCCTTATGTTAGTTCAAACAGTGAGTAGCCTGTCCCTTGATTGGTACAAACCCAGGATACTAGTAATGCATGTTTCACATAAAATGGCCTTGTGTTTTTGGCTTTGCTATCCATTATTTTCTCCAGGGGTCTGATAAGGCTGCTGTTCAGGCATTCAACTCTGCTGTTAGCCTGTGGCCTGTAGGGCAAGGTTGTGGAGTGTTTGATGTTCTTTGTTTTTAGATTGTTGTTTACTACGTGGCCTGTTAGCTCTTTTGCTCCATCTGTTATGATGTAGTCTGGAGTGCCATAGTCTGCTATGATTGCTTTATTGATGAATCAATTTATTGTTTCCGCCTTGTGATCCTTTATTGATCAGCAGACAGGCCAGCGTGTGGCAAAGTTGATGGCTACAATCAGGAAATGTTGCTTTGTTTTAGTTTATGGAAAGGGTCCCACCATGTCCAGTCCCCAGACCTTGAATGGTTTGGGGTCAGGTACTGGGTTCACTGTTGGCTGAGAAGCTTTGATGCTGAAGTATTTATCACACACTGTGCATTTTGTCAGAACATTAATTATGTCTTGCTTCAGATTGGGTCACCATACTATCTCTTTTAGTGTGAGGTATAGGTTTTTAGCCATTGTGTGTCCTAGTAGATGGTGATGTCTTAAGATGGTGTTAACTCTTTGTGCAAGTGAAATGTAGGAAATGTGTTTGTCCTTAATGATTTGGTATACAGTGCCATTTGATACATGGAAATATTTTTCATTCTTTACTAGCTTATCATGGGTGAGTTAGTGTGTGGAGGGATATTTTTCTTTTGTCTTGTACTCAGTGTTGTATAGGTTGGGCCAGTCAGGGTGATCTTCTCTTGGCTGACATAGCCTAGAGAGAGCATTGGCCATGACCAGCTCTGACCCCTTTTTTGTATTGGATGTCTAGGTTAAGATGTTCAAGCAAGGACATTCATTTGGCTTGGCGCTATGTGAGTGCATTCTGAGTTTTGAAATAGATTAAGGATTTATGGTCAGTTAGCACTCAGACGTTTAAATGTCCTTCTAGATAACATTTTCATTTCTTGCATGTGTGATGTATTGCTAGTAATTCTTTGTCATGTATTGGGTACCTTTTTTCAGTGTTTGTTAGTTTTCTGCTTTTGTAGCATACTGGCAGAAAATCTTGCTTTCCTGGCTGGCAGATGTGTAGGACTGCACTGATTGCGGTGTCACTAGCATCTGACTCAAGATTGTAACACCCATTGCTATTAGGGTATTGCAAGGTATGTGCTTTCATCAAATTTTGTTTCAATAGTTGAAAATTCTTGTTGCATTCTGGTGTCCAGATGAATTACTTTTTGGCATTATCTTTGGTTAGATCATTGATTGGTGGGGTGAGCTTTCTGCAGTCTTTGATATACTTCTTTAGGTAAGCTATCATTCTGAGAAAGCATATTACTTGTTTCACATAATTGGGGTGTTGCATTTTATTTATGGCTTTTATTTTGTCTGGGTCTGCTTTGATGCCACTTTCCAAGACAATGTGGCCCAAGAACAAGAGTTTATTTTTCATAAATTGGCACTTACTAGGCTTGGCGTAAAGTTTGTGCTTTACGAGTTGATTGAGTGTCTTGCAGACATGTGTGAGATGTTTTTCTTTGGTTTTGAAAATATGATGGTGTTGTTGAGGTAGCATAATGTGTTTGTGAGTCTGTTTAGTGACTGTTTTATCATGGTGACAAATGTTGTGGGGCGTTTTTCATCCCAAAATTCATTACTTTACATTCAAACAACCCAAATTGCGTGCGGAATGCGGTCTTTGGTATGTATTTCTCTTTTACTTTGACTTGATTATAACTAGATGTGAGGTCAATCTTTGAAAAAAATTGCTCCAGAGAGCCTTGCAAATAGGTCTTCTATGAGGGAAAGGGGGTGTTGTATATTACTGTACTTGCGTTTAGTGCTCTGTAGTCAGTAACTAAGAAAAGAGATCCTTCCTTCTTCTTTACAAAGAATACCACTACCCCTCACAGGAATTCAGACGTTCAAATGAATCCTTTTGCTAGATTGTCCTCAATGTGGGTTTTACGTGTTTGGATCTTCATGGGAAAAAGTCTGTATAGAAGTGCTGGTTTAGGCATGGCTTTGCATAGATTAATGCCATGCTTGACCTCTCGCTTGGGGGGTAACTCTGTGAGTTCTTCTTTGAATACATGTGCATATTCATTTAGGAGTGTCGCAAGTTCTGGGCATTGGATTTTGGTTGTTTGTATATTATTGAATTTGGTGTACCTCATTATGTGGATGGTACTATCTTTGGTTAGATGTTCTGAGTTGTCTTGATTTATGACTTGATCAAATACTGTGTCTCTTTGGATGAGGTCATTAGGTTCTTTGAGAATGTTGAAATTGACTCCATTGCATTTGATGAACATGGTTGTTGTTTCCTAACATACGCTGGGTTCACTTGGGTGAACCAGTACATGCCTGCTACAATGTTGTAGTTTATGTTGTTCATTTCAAGTCCTTTGATGGTCATTTGGATGCCTTGGAGGTCAATTCTGAAGGGAGTTGTTTCACCTTAAAGTAGAACCTTAGATTTATCTGCAATTCTGGTGTATTTGAAGTTGGATTTGACAACTGGTATCTTATATTTGGTTACAAATGGTTTGCTAACTATGATGTGTTGTGCACCAGAGTCAAATAAAATTTTATGTGTATGAGATTTGTAAGTGCATGGGTAGACAAGAAGTTGTGAGCAATCTTTAATTTTTATGTTCATAAAAATGGGAGATTGCAAGACACATGAGATGTAAGCAGCAAAGTTTGTGCCTTGGTACTTTTTCTTGTCAAGTTGGGGGAAGACAGGGGCACTTAATCCTGTTCCCCCTCCTCTTTTACCTGTTTCTCTGTTTTGAATCCTTTGAGGTCAAAGAATGTGGGGTCAGATTCATAGCAGGTTGCTATTTTGGCATTATTAACTTCAGTGGTGTCCTCTTTTTGGGACAGGAGCGGTTTGCGCTTTGGCTACAATTACCATTATTACAATAAGAGTTGCCATTGTTATGATTGGTGTTTTGGCACTTGTTGTCATTAGAGTTGTCTCTTAGATTGCCATTTGTGGAGTGGTTGCCGTTGTGTGCAGCATATTTTATGTTTGCGCGTTTTTTTGCGCGCTTGGCTTCTGCAATGAGCGCAGGCATGAAGGTGTTGGCCTCTGGGCAGGTGAGGGAAGCAACAGAGGGTTTCATTTTATTGATGAATGGTTCTCTAGTGTGTACGTTGTCAGCTTGTGCTGGGTTTTGGATTTTATGATGTATTTTTTCAAATTCATTGGCATAAGCGGTGATAGTGGTCTTATGAGGAAGATTGCTGAGCTGTATTGCAATGTCTTAGAGAGATTTAGTGACACAGAAATTGTGGGTGATGTTGGCTTTGAAATCTTTCCAGTTGTCAAGCTGGCCATCACTTTGTGAGCCAAACCAGGTGGCAAACCAGTTAGCTGCAGCCTTGTATAGGCGCTTACTGGCTTTTTAGACCCATTTTTCATGGGGAATGTGGCTAGTGCAGAGTTTTGCGGCTGAGTGGTCTAGCCAGTTGATGATGTTTTCCTTGTTTTTACCAAAGAACTTGTTGATACCAATGTACTTGGTGTTGTTAAATTTGCCTGTGATAGGCGTTTGTGTGTTTTCTTGTGGTTGTAGAGAGCAACTGTATTGAATTATCTTGGTGCATGCTTTGGGCATGACCAGTCTTCCAAATACAGTGCATCTACTAGAAATATCTTCATCAATGTTGTGGGCGCAGAAGTATGTTTTCCAGGTGTCCTGGAATGTGGCCTGGTTGAGTACGTGAGCAAAGATAGGTAGGTTTTGTTCAGTCATTTTCTCTCTCATTTGTGTGGTCAAAACCGTAGCTGCTATCAGTGATAAGGAGCGCCTTTTGTGAAAGCTTCAAATATGGAATTAAGAAGAGAAGAAGTATATTTTATTGGATAATACTTTAGAATTATATAGCTTTAGCTGTGGCAGAGATTTTAGTTAGATCAAACTTAGGGACAGGTCATGTGCAGGATGGGTTCAAGTTGCTGGATACCTGGAGTCATGTGATATTGGTTTGTTGCCATTTCTGGTATGTCAAATGGTATATTGGAAAGGCGCCAAATCAAGCAATGACTGGATTTTAAGTGGGATGACGGTAGCCAGAATACTTTTACATCCATATCCTTGACATTATCATAGCCAGTTTACTTCACTGATGTTTTTTGGGATAAAGCTGTGACAAGCCTGGTTTACTCTGAAACAATATGCAGCAACTTGGATCAGCTGATGCATTCAAGTGAAATATTCTATTATTTCACTTTGAAATAGTGTTGTGAATGTAGTATTTGGTGGTTGTTGTAAGGTGATTGGTTAAACTAGCCTTTACTGTAATGGAAATTTTCTTCTTTAAGCTCAGTGAGAGAGAGAGCAATTAGCACTTTTGCTCTTGATGAAAGATAGTTCAACTGATCAACTAAGTTGCATCTTTAAGCCATATTAACTTACAATCATCCAATTTAATATTAATAGTGGGCAAAGGCTGCAGAGAGATCTGGCTGTGAATAAGAGGATCCTGGCATTTATTGGCCGCTATTAATATCTTAAATCTATATAACTCTCCTACTTGATATTAAATAAAGAATTGATTATATTATTTTATTATATTATTATATGCACTAAGTTAGAGAATCTCAACTTAGTCTTTAGTAAACTAGTAAGTTGTTTACAAGTTAAGCAAGATAACTATACAACACACACTCACACTCAGATTTACAACATTTAATGCCCACTCTGTCAAATGCAGTGTTCACATAGTGCTTGTTGCCCTGATAGAGACTTGTCTTTGACCCAGGAAAAGCTTGGAGATAAACTTATCCAGGCTTTCTTTTGACATCTATTTTATAATCCCAATGTACTTTTTTACAGAAATAAATAATCTTGCTGGTACAAGAGATGGCCTTCCTAGTGACACAGTTGCGTTCAGCCAGTTTATGGCAGTATTTCAGCATCCACAGCAAAGTGAGGATCAATTGGTTCTCCACCCAAACGTTTCTATCCTGCTTAAAGTGAATGAAAACACTGGGCCTAACCAGCAGCAGCTGGAGTTAGCTATTGGTAGCATGGACTGGGTAGCCTACCAGAATAAGGAGGCCCAAAAAAAGCGGACATTACACCCATTTTATGTTGCAACATCCAAGAAAAATTCCTTAACTTCAATGAAATAACACCCAAATCAACTCTGTCTTCAGATAAAGACTATTGAGCAAGCAAAGAAATACCTTCATACCTTTACTTGTCCAGCATTTTGTCACAACCACATTGATTTGGGCTATCAGCTATCATTAATTTCCCACCAAGAGAATCTCATTAACAGCTAATAGGCTTTTCTTTTCCACCTTTATGACAAAATTTCAGGGTTCATGACTAATATAAGTCATCAGATCAACAGCCCAGTGAGCCATCAAAAGCACACAGCTACTTGGTCTGCTCAAATTAAATAACATCTGAAAAATTACATGTCACAATGATAAGAGAAATGCTTGAGCATAAGGGGGTCAACAGTAACAGGCTTTGCACAATTACACACCATGTAAAAGGAACTAAAGCTACTTTCTGTCACCTCTGCAAGGAGGTCAAGTCACTCTGTTGTTCTGTAGAAATGATCAAGGATATATCTTTCCCAGTGAAGAACATTGAAGACACAACCATAATACAGAGGGACATAAAGGAGCTCTCCGGACATGAAAGTGAATTCAATAAGGGCCTACATCAATCTCTTGCAGACTGTGGTCACTTCTATGCTGAGTTTGAAAAACTAATGAAGCTGGTTGACCAAAATCATGAGTGTATCAAGGAAAATCACAAAGACCTGGAAAGACTGAGCAACAGTCAAAATGCTTTACAGGAAAAAACTGACATGCTTTTTGAATGACAGAAAGCCAGAATTAAGAATCCGGTGGGAAATTTGCATGCCACCAATCAAACCATCAAGGATCTAGCACACAAATTAAAATTGTAACAAGCAACATTTAGTTGTTACAGAAACAGATGAAGCAACTTCTTTCCGCAAATGTTTGCCACTTAAGTTTGGAACCAAAAGCACAGAGCACTGCAGGGAGAAGCCCTAGTTTTCTATCTTGCAACAGTCAGGCTTTTACCAATGATCACCGCTCCTTTCATAGCTACAAGAGTGACTAAGAAAATGTGGGCTATATTAATAGAAAGTTCTATGTAGCTGAGCCTGTTCTAGATAGCAATGATAAGCCTTTGCCTGGAGCTGCCGTTTCTACTTCCAGAACCAGTAATAATCAAAGAGACACTATTTTAAAAAAGCACAATTTTGCGCCTCAAATTTGAGAACATCTTCTCCTCCTCCTAGACAAAGTTACAATTTCAGTACCTCAACCGCAATACAGAACTTCAAACCCACAAATCTTCTAAGTTTGACAAAAAGTCAAACGTCCACATGTTTTCTCTGCCTTTAAAACAACTCTATGCATGGTGCAGATGATACCATGAAGAATACAGCAATCTTCAATTGCCTGGAATTGGAGGCTCAAAACATAATTATGCCCAGATTAACTGAGCAAGGATAGACTTAGAAGAACATATCCAGAGCTCTTATTCCTGAGTTCAGCAGTGAGAAAGCTTTGTTCTGTTGCAAAATGGAGTTTACAGGAGGAAAAATCAAGAAGGGAGAAAGTCTAATAGATTTTTCTGAGCGCTTTACCTTAGGCACAAACTTTAGTCTCCATGAAAGTAGCTACTTTTGTTGATGTAAAGAGAGCCCTTATCAACTATGTACGTTCTAACAGAGAGCTTTTTATTGCACTCAAATCAGGAATCTATAATGCACTACAGTCCCAGAATTGATGCAACATCTAAGCTTTTTTAAGGAACAATTCAAGATTCCTTTCCACAATTAAAAGAAGACCTTAACCTTTAACACAACTGATTCTAAAGGCAGGGCTTTGAAAAGATACTATGAAGAAGATATGACTGGCTCAACTCCTCTTGCCAATAGTGCTAACAATACCCGGACATGCTACAAGTGTGGCCAGCTTGGTCATCTCTCACAGGAATGTAAGCAACCCAAGGCCAACACACGCCATGTGGGCCACAAAGACAGTGAGGAAAACAACAAGCCTGCAGAAGATAATGAGGAAAAAGATGAGGAGGAGTAAAAAAACTGCTAAGCAATCAGATTACAGAGAAAACCCTGACTGCTAGTAATAACAACCCCTCTCTCACAATTGATCCATACCCCACCACCAAAGAATTGCCTGATGAGAAAACCAGCCTAATAGACCCAGACGCTAGCCCTGAGTGCTACCTGTCTGAAAAAAAGTGAACAATGACCTGCTGCACCAAGTCCTAGCTGTGAACGCTGTCAAAAAAAGACAGGCCATACATACTGAAGCATTGCCTCTTGTGAAGCAGTTGAGACTGTGTCTATCCCTTACGCTGAACATTTATTGCATCTCTCTAGCAAAGTGACACATGAGAGAAATAGCGTCAAAAAGAGGGCACAAATATTACTCTCTATACAAGTCTCAACTACCCTGGATATCATAAAAACTTTGAAGCCTGAGCTTACTTCCGCCTTAGAAGCATTTAGTTCACAGTTTAAGGGTCTAGATATATACAAAGTTACAAAAACCTCCTCTCCAGATTATGGAGATTGTCATGATTTCACCTACATTAAGCTTGTGGATCACAAGCTTAGGGTTTGGGCAATCCTAAACTCAGGAGCCCCAGAGAATATAGCTTCCACTAAGTTGGCAAAGAAGCTTAAACTAGCCCCTGTCAGAAATTGCGTCATTAATGCTATTTCAATATAGTCTTTAAATAATAATGTGTGAAGATTTGGTTGGTTTTGCTTTCAACTTTGGAAATTCCTTGCCTTTCATATATGGGTTGACATCAATGTCCAAACATTCTGGAATACCATACCTTCTCTTGACTAATCCTGGTATAATTTCAACCCAACATGACCCCCTCTGCCACTCTGTCTACCTATTAAGTGATCATCAACCCTTGTCTACTATTTAAGTAGAATTATGCTGTGTTCTGGGGCACAGCACAGATACACAAGGGGGGATCCTAACCTTAGGTTTGAATTTGTACTAAGT